>PVKE010019173.1:0-28758 GCA_004027555.1 Craseonycteris thonglongyai | reverse complement strand
ATCACCAAGCTATTGAGTGTGTCCATAGGTCTCTGTGTCTTTGTTACTTTCACTTTTATATTCCACCTATAAGTGAGGTCATGTGTTTCCTGATTTTATCAATGCTAAATTTACTGAATTTGATAACTATGCTGTTGTAATGTATATAATTCAAAATTTTTCTTACAACTTGTTTATAAATTTCAAACCATTTAAAAATAAAAGTGCTTATAAAAATAAAAGAATATATAAGAAATATATTATTCTAATCCAATGATTCCTACTACTTTATAATAGATTATGTAAATATATCCATAGAACAATGGACATTTGCACCAAATTAGCAGAAAATGGAATTACCTACTGATGTAAATCAGTTAACTTTTTATTTTATATAATGGATTTATTTCCTCCTACCATAATCTTTATTTATTTAATTATTTATTTAGTTATTTATTTGTTTGAGAGAAAAGGGAGGAGAGAGAGTGAGAGAGAGAAAGGGAGTGGGCCCAGAGCAGTCTCCATAGTTGTACAGCATTAATTGTGACATACCGGTAGATTCATTCCACACAAGTGGATGTGGGGTTGTGCAGGGCGAGAATCAAACTGGGGGCCTCCCACATGGGAGGCAAGAACCTTCTCCACCGAGCCAGGTAGGTGATTACCAATTGCACTTTAGCATAAGGGTTTGCACAGACCAGGGCTGGGATTTGATCCCCACATCTTGTATTTGCAAGGCACGTACTCAACTTGCTGAACTATCCCAGCATTACCTAATTTATTTTTGATATATGTGTCCCAAGTTTGTTCAGGCTCTGCATCTATTCTAACTTGAATTATTTTAATAAGAATTATGTTATGTGTGTAATTGTTTCCATTAATTAAAAATGGATAGTACAGAAATGCTGGACCACAATTCTAATTAAATCTCCTGGGTTAATGAACTAAGTGTAATAGAAATGTGGTTCAGCTTTCCAATATTTATTATCAATAACAGGAAATAAAGTCTTTTTATTTAAATTAGTATCTACCACTGTTTTTATCTGTCTTTTATCTCCTGATTATTGAGAACAAAGCAAGATCATCTACATTGATGAAAACTGTTTTTACAACTACTGTAAAAGCAAAATAATAATTGTTCAACTAATGACCTAAGAGTTTTATACATTCTTAAGTGTCCCAAACTGAACTCTATGCTGTGTTCTTGGACTTGTTTAAAGATGTGTCTACTATATGCACTATTTATTCTATTTGCTAACTTAAAAATCTTGGAGCTTGTTTTTTTCCAATAGCTATCCGGTCAAACAACTTCTGGTGATGTTACATCAAAAGTATATCTTTATTCTGCCTACATGATACTGCTCGACATTTTCCAAACAGCACAGGTCCTTTTATAACTTTGTGCTTTTGTACATGCTATTACTTGCAAAGAAGGATATTTCTTACTTCTGTCTGGCCAACTTCTCTCATTTTTCAAGTTCTATCTCAGTTATCCCCAAGCATAGTAGACAATATACTCCCCTGTGCTCCATATCGTAGTTCTATCATTTTTGTTGCATTCTGATGTTGTAATTTCTGTTTACATGCCTCTCTGACACAGGAGATTGTGAAATCCTTTAGAATGAAAAACATATCTTATAAATCTTTATATCTCATCCAGGATGTGGAATGTGCATCATATAAGGCAAGTATTTGATAAATGTGGAATGAATGTATGATTGAAGAAAAAACAAACAAGTGAATAAATAACAATAGAATGAGATGAAAGAGCTAAAAAGGAGGAAGAAGGTAAAACTTTTTAGGAAATAAGAGGGAGAAATTTTTACCCATTCGAAATGTATAAAATACCATACACATATGTGTACTGTCATTTTTTTTTCCTAATGGAAGGTATATGGGGTCCAAAAGAAGAGTTCTTAGATCAAATTTAGGAACAACTCTAATCCGTGGCGGAAAGAAGGCCTGAAAATCTTGGTTTACCAGGTGAAACCCATTATCCAGTTCTTGAAGGAAAAGCCTTCCTCTCCAAGGTGACATCCTTCTTGTATAGGGAATCACTGTAAGCTCCCTTTTGGCCTGTGAGCATTCTTAGTCTTCATGTGTTTTTATGGTGCAGATCATCTGTCTCCATTTTTTATCATTCCTTGCCACCTACTCTGAGTCATGTGCCTAAGAACTGCATGGCCTCTTTCTGTATAAAACCCTACAATCTATTATGGGTTTAGCCTTGTATCTTCACCAATATCTGGCCTGCCTTCTGATTCCTCCCATCTAATAAAAAAGAGAGGAACTCTGATGATCCTAAAACTTTCTTACAAGCTCTAAAATTGTGTGATTCTAATGTTAATACACGTTATACAGTCAACACTGGTTAGCTGAAGGGCTGCTAGCTAAACCACTGGTCTAGACTATGGATAAAGGTTTCTGAGGTTGATAGTGACATAACTCAAGGTGATTTTTACAGTTGTTGAGCTGAGAGAAGCCACACTACCAGTGAGTTACCCGGCCTAACTAGGCAGCCATGTCAGAAACAATGTGTCGGGCTTCCCCACAGAAGCCTGGGCCTCTCAACCTGGCCCAGCAGAGCTACGTTCTCCTAAATAACTCCTATGTCCTCTAGGCTCAGTTTTGCCAATGTAAAAATAGAAGAACATTGTGGATTAGCTATTTTATGAACTATGAACTAGAAATACCAAAATGCAAGCTTCTACAGGAAAGAAGGAGTAGGAGTTTGTCATCTGCTTTATGTGAGGGAGGCAACAGCATGATTGATATGCCTGTTATTTATATCCAGGTGGTGATATCATGCTGGTAATTTGAACTGTAAAAGAAAGGAGTGTTTTTAATTTCTGAATAAATATTTGATTATATTTAAATGATGCCAAGCATCCAAATGAGAAAACTTTATGTGACCAATGAAAGGGAAAACAAATGAATGCCTGATGGCTTCATGTTATATAGGCAAAATAGCTACCGGTATATATTTGATGGAAAATTACATATCCACACAGGTCATTCTTGACATTACACAGACGTGGCCTCAGGCTTTGTTAGTGGTGAACTTCTCAAAGGGAACTATGAGCTTTGGAAGATGGGGTGGAGAATGCATTGTTTGAGAGCTGCGTTGCATTGTCCATACCCTATTGCTGTAAAGTTTCCACCTAGCTTGCTATCACATACTCACTGCAATGCAGTGCACACTTGTCCTGCCCATTAGTCTGTATGTGAAGGTTTCCTGGCTGTGTGATGACTCTGAGACATCATATTCTTAGTAATGGAAATAGCTACAGCATTGCAAAAATGTGTGATACTCTCTACCACACACTATAGTTAGTATTTTCTGTTCCTTATTCAGTCACATTAAAGTGTCCACAGATTCTTGGCCCTATAAAGTGTATGTTCTCATTCAAATACAATTTCTGGCTTATATCTGGCCTCTTTACACAAAAGGTATTTTGAGTTCATTTATTGTATTTAGGTCTAGTAGAAAATAGAATATCAAAATCTGTCTGATTTGTTAAATTCTACAGAAAGTGTTGATATATTTTTACATAATGGAAATATTAAATAAATTGGAAATATGTCTTCCATATCTCTTTGTTTCAACATCTTAAAAAACTGATATGTGCATGTTTTCCTCTCCATTTTTAATAATTTATGCTACTAATGACATCAGAGTGCAGTTTATATAAACATTATTTTATTAATTTTTATTTGCCTCATGAGGGAATTACTAGTTCACTGGTAATTTATGAAACCTGTGAATCAATTTTAAGTGAGTATTTAGTTTTTGAGGAAACTAAAAACAAAACTAAACAAATCTTGTAAAAATGGCACATGGTACAAAGAACACGATTTAAAAAATTAAACATCTCTATCTTTGAGCCCTAAGTTTGCTTCTTACTATCTCTGTGCAATGGGAAAAAATGACTTCACTTCCATGAACCCCTGTTTCATCTCTTAGAAACAGAAAAATATTGTATGGGAAATACCTTTTTTGAAGATTTTCATGATAACCTGTCAAATTCCTAGCACAGTGAGCCACAAACGAGGCATAAGTAAATATTAGTTCCCCACATACTCCTTCCTTCTTCTTAGTAGCCTTAGATTTTGTTAAAAGAAATCTCTGTCCTTTTCAGTCTCTATATCCAGTAGAATAATAAGTGTTTCTAGGCTTTAGCCCCTAGTTCATACAGTTTCACTTTGCTTCACACAAGAAGCCAGTTTGGAGCAGGGTGTCAAGCAGTTAGACCTAGAGAACACGGGGTCACCGCCCTGTTGAGAACCTGCTCGATACCAGGCGCTTGCCCACTTGCACAGTCCTGATGTATAGCTGGGTAATAGAAAGACTGAGAATGAGTTACCGCTCTGCTGGGAATATTCTCAGAGGCTCTCTCTGCAAACTTGTTACTATTCTTGTTTCTGGCCAGTTTCTTATTACTTAATTACCTTATTAAGTGAGAATCTCTTTCAAAAGCTATTCATTCAGTCTTCTCTACAATGTATTCTTTCTATAAATTTGCCCTCAATTCAGCTTTGACCTGGGGAAAATAGACGACGTTTTTGTCCAAATAGGTATGCTTAGCTCCACAGGGAAGGATTAGTAGTGACCATTTGGACAGCATGTGGAGGTAGAAGTAGGAAGAAAGACTATTAATATCCCTTCTACTGTTACCACTATTCTTGATACAAGTCAGAGAGTAAGACAGGCCCCAGTGATGTGGTAATAATCATCAACTCAATCCAGGAAGCAAGAACTTGCTCTCAGACTTCACAATTAAACTCCCAAACTTTCTGTTCACCTCCTGAACAACACAGAGAGCACTAACTCAACTCTTAAGTAAATTCGCTTTAAAAGATATTTATATCCACTGAATGAAAATAATAGAAAATAAAATTCACAAATCCAAAAATATTGTATGTGTTATAAAACATATATAGAAACATGGTCATTTCACAGTTTTCTGTCAAATCATAGCTAACTTGTACCCAAGGGACAGGACACACTAACAAATCAACTTTATCATTTACCTTTAATAAGAGTAAAAGTGTTGAAAAGGTTGATAGCTTTTGAGTGATGTACCTTGAGATGTTGTATAAAAGATAAGCACTATGTGGAAAAAATAGCTTCTTTCTATTAGGTAAGAGGACTGAAGAGACACCAAGTTATATAAACTAGTAAGGACCAATTATAGAGGGCCATGTTAGTGACACTGCACATTATCTTGAGGGAAGTGAAGGGACTTTGAAGGCCCAACTAAATGTCACAATGTAGATCTGACACTCCAATCAGATCTGACAACTGACTATTCCAATGAGGAATAATAAATGCTATAAAAGTTTCTAAAGTTTCAGTAATTATAAATATGTCTAAAATCTGACTGATCAAATCTAGTCCTTATGCTCATACTGTAGATGCAATGGATTTTGTGGATGTGAGTTTTCTGGCTTCTACTTTAGGAAGGCAGGACTTATAGTGAGGGAATTACAAAAATAAAGAGAAGTATTCAAAGGAGTTGGCCAAACACAGATGACAAATGTCCACTCAATAGCAAAAATAGAAGTGGATTCTCAGACAAGATGAAATTTCATCTGGACATATTGGATTTAAATTTTAGGGAGAATAGATAGTAAGACATATATAATAGGCTTTTGGGAGTTAAAGTGAAATGTCTGAACTACAGTTATAAAAGTGAAAATATCTATAAATAATTTATAAAAATTGAAGCAAATGTAATAGATAAAACTGCTAAAGAAAGTGATGATATTAAAAAAAAGTGTGATAATGACTCTTTAGGAAATAGTTGCACTCAAAGGAGATTTAGCAATTAGCAAGGACAGATATAATGGAGAAAACAAAACCCCACTTTCATTGGAAGAATATAGGAAATAGTATTAGCAGGCAAGGAATTGTGAAAGAAAGAAGAGATGAAGTTTTACACTTTCCCTGACTGTTAGGAGAATATTCCTGGCCTTTAGCACAATGCAGAGGAGAGGAGTTGAGTGTTAGCTGAGGAGTCATTTGCTGCCCACTACACTATCTACGAGAAGTGATCAAGAAATCTGTGGAATGAAGAAGAAGGGTAAAAAAAAAAAAACCCCAAAAAACACTATTTATTATTTTTCCTTTTCAATATATTCACCCTTAATCATAATACACTTTTTAGATCTTCCAATAAGTTTATTTATACCCTCAGGGAAAAAAAAGTTTTACTTTTACCCTCAAATTGGAGCTTTAATATCTTCGTCATATGTAAAGTTCTTCCCTCAAAGCTGTATTTTTAATGTTGGAGAACAAATAATAATCAGACAAATCCAGGTCTGGACTGTAGAGAGGGTGATTTAATGTTTGGAAGCCACAGTCATGAAGAGTGGCCAAAGCAACATCACACTTGTGCATGGGCACATTATCATACAAAAGCAGCAGCCCTTTGGTCCATTTTCCTCTTCTTTCCTCCTTCACAGATTCTTTTAACTGATTCAGCAGACTGGACTAGTACTCTCCAGTTATTGTGACACAGTTATCCTTATAATTGACCAGCAAAATACCTTCCATACCCTACAAAACAGTAGCCATGATTTTTCCAGACTCTTTCAACACCTTAAAGTTCTTTGGGGGTGGCACGCCCTTTTCACGCAACTGCATGGACTGCTTTGACTCAGGCTCATAACAATGAAACCACGTTTCATCTGCAGTGACCACCCAGTTTAAAACTTCATCTTTGTTGTCTCTGCAGAGGTCCAAAAACTGTTGTGAACTTGACACACTGTTGTTTTTAAAGAGACGTGAGCATTCCCAGTACCCATCTTGCACTGACTTTTGCCATCCTTAGAGGCTGATGGAGAATATCCAAAATGGTCGTAAGTGATACTCTTACCATTTCTGCAAGCTGCTTTTTGTTGAATTTGGCATCTTCCACTACAAGTTTTCAACTTTTCTTGACAATGTCTAAAGAAGTGGCTTCAACAAGGCAACCCAGACAAAGGTTGTCTTTAACTGACCCTCTGTCATGCTTGAAAAAGCTATGCCACTTGTAAACCATGGATTTCGCAGGGCAACAGCTTCTGTAAACCACTAACATCTCTTCCAATATGGTTTGAGGTTTTTCCTCTTGTTTTGTGAGGAACTTAATGGTGGCATGAAATTCAATATTATTTATACTTGGAGTTTTCTTCATGTTTGACATGGTTCTTTGTCAATATTTGAAAGAACATGGATGCAAGTAGGCTGAAACTTGGCACATAGACTAATAATAAGTCACACTGTCAAACTGTGTGCACTAGTACTTCCACCTCTCTGATAACTATCCCCCATTCCACAAATTTCTTGACCACCTCTCATAGAATGACAGCGCAGGAAAAGATCTTAACAGCAAATTCAAAGTATTCAAACCAAAAGGTCTGCTGGATTGAATGCTCTTAACAGGCATAAATCCTGTATTTTACACAAGATTATTGTCTTTATTATTTTCTTCTCTTCAAGTACTAATTTTTTTCTGTGTGAATGATACTTGTATGCATAAAAAGAATTGGGGATGCCGGGATAGCTCAACAGGTTGAGCGCTTGCCTTGCAACAGCGAGGTCCGGGAACCGAATTCCGGCCCCCACCTGTGTAAACCATATGCTGAACTGGGGCACACCTCCCATGAGAGAGGCCCCCAGTTCAGCTCCTGCCCTGTGCAGCCCCACATCCACCCGTGTGAAATGAAACTACGTTGAAATTAATGGTATACAACTGTGGAGACTGCTCTGGGCCCTCCACCCTTCTCTCAGTCTCTCTGTCTCTTTCTCTCAAACAATAAAAAAATAAATCCTTAACAACAACAACAACAAAAAACAACAACAACAAAAAAAGAATTGACTGAACACATTGAGTTGGTCTGAAGAATACAACTGCTATTCAAGAGAAGACACAGTGTTTTCCACAAGCTGGTGCTTTCTCCTGTTTCAGAAAATGGGCTTCAGAATATCAGACCTGCCATCCCTGAATATGGCTAATTAATAGATCATTCTGGGTGGATCAATAGTGACAACACTAGTCACAAAGCCCCCTATTTAGACTCTGGCTGCTTCCACCCCTACTAGCTTAGCTTATCTGCCTCTTTGCTACATGCAATTTTAGTAACTTTGCTACTTTTGGCAGTTCCTGTGGTCATTATCAAACCCACAAATCACCTTTCCCTGGGAGCCAACTTCAACACTGTGAAGTACGGTAAATATTCCTAAATGTCCTTGTCAATATAGCCATAGTTATTCGATCCAAGGGTGGATTTCAGAGCCAAACTGATCAATCAGAAGATAAGGAGCCTCGGAGTTAACTGAGCTCAATTCTTTAGATGGAATGAAATCTGGACTAAAAAAATCATCTACAGTCTCCTGCTACTGGGTTCAGGGATCTGCCTTTTTACTCCCTTTCCTGCATCCTGATTTTCATTTTGCTTTTATGAGGTATGTCTGTAACCTTACAACACATTCCTTGGTCTAGCTTCTATTAGTCAGGATTGGTTCCTACTGCTCCCAACTAAGAAAATTTAATGAATGCTACTACAATAGAGATGACTTGAAGTTAATAAAGATACATTCTTCAGAGGGTGCATTCTCTGTTTTATAATGGAAGCTTGAGCCAATGATTGTGTTCTGCTTCATCAGAGTACCTAACTACACCTATATTTTAATTGTATGTTTTGTTGTCAGATCCACCTCCCCACTAGACTGTAAACTTCATGGAGAAAGGGAACATAACTAAAATGCACACCAGTGAACCCATGCACATAGTGCAGGGCCTGACATGTAGCAGTTGTGTCAGTATTTTTTATTGAACAAAAGAGTTAATGATAGACACCTTGTCATCTTTACCATGGTACATTTGGCAAAATTGGCTAAATTTATTTTGTATTTCCACAATATAACTACTAGTTCTATTTTCTTTTTGTTTATTTTAGGGTTTCCATATATCTTGCCTTACAATTTTCTTTTTCTACTAAATCTTAAAAGTCAATTCCTTTGTTTTGTCGAGCTATACTCCCTTGAATCCATATTACGAGCAGAAAATCATGACTTTACTCAGAAATTGAGTTACAAACATGAAAAACAAAGAAAAAGAATTCTAGACTGACAAAAATAAGTAATGTAATTTAAAGAAACTATCATTGCAAAGGGCTGACCCAGTTACTAATTCTTTCCGATCCAATCCTCCATGTGAGAAAGAGAGGAACTGAACCTCTCAGTCAGTGGAAAATCAGTCATCTGTTGGTAGGCATCTAGAGTAGCTAATGCAGTTTGCAAAGCATTACAATCAGTCATCTCACATCCTGGGTTTGGCTGAAAGGAGTGAGATAAGTGATCGTCTGGTGAGTGATTTGGGTCTGTATTAAAACAGCTGTGGAACAACTGGATCCTGCCTTACCTATTCAGAAATCCTGCCTTCTAAGATGTAATACGTGTAAACATCTGACTTAAGGATAAGCGTTCCAAGAGTTTATAACTGGCTTTCTGGGAAAAACAAAAATAAAAAACACCCCTGTAACATTTTCTGATTTCTATGGTATACATAGTTTTCATCAGGACCAATTTCAAGATACCAATGTGATATCTACTAGCTCACAAAATTCTTGAATATTTATGAATTGACTCTCATGAAATGGTATAAATAAACTCCAGTGCACCATTGATTCTCCTCCTTGGAGAGTGTTTATCACATAACTCAGTCCCTTATAGAGTTTTGTTTTATTTACTAATGCACGCATATTTATATTTGTTTACCAAACTAACATTTACGAAACATCTTGTGACAGAAATCAGAGGTAAATAGATTAAACATCTGAGTGTTAGTAGTCCAACAGAGACAAGTTTTATTTTTTATTTAAACATTTTATTTTATTGTTTTTGACAGAGATAGAGAGATACAGAGACAGAGAGGGACAGAGAGAGACGAAGAGACGGGGAGGGCCAAGAGCAATCATCAGTTTCCAACATGGTTTCGTTCCACACAGGTGGGCGGGGGCCACACAGGGTGGGAACCAGGCTGGGGGGCCTCCCACATGGGAGGAACACACCCTTGAGCCAGGGGCCAGACCTGGGGTGGGGGGTGGGGGGTGGAGTAAGAACAAAACTAGGGGTCTCCAGCATGGGAAGCACACCCCAGTTCAACATATGGGTCCACACAGGCCTACGCCAGGATTCAATCCTCAGTCTCGGGGTCAGCAAAGTGAATGCTCAACCGGCTGAGCCATCCGGACTCCCTCATCCCCCTTTTTTTTTTTTTTTAACAAGTATATGTAATATTAGAGGTATGTATAGGCTATATGGAACCACAAACACAAAAGCACTTAAATCTATCTGAGGAGGCCAAGGAACATAATGTTAATTATTTAGTTATCTAATGAGAATGCTTTTAGCAATGACTATGTAACAGAAACTGCTAAATATTTGATAATACAAAGTCAAATTAGATACTTCCAGAAAAGGCTTTACACTATAACAGGAAATATAAGTAAATGATCATAATCCAGTGTAAATGCAATTATAAAAGTGGATATTAGAAACAGTGATGGCATATAAAAAGCATAAATTCCACATTGCTTAGCATAGCTCATAAGACCCCCAGTCATAGGACCCCTTCATGTTTCTCTAGACTCATTTTGGCCACACCATGTATTGCATGGTCCAACATAACTGAACATTTTGAAGCTCCGCTGAAATGCCTGCCACTCCCTGCCATTTCCTGCCACTGAATCTTGGACTTTTCTTTTCTGGAATGAAATGGTATTGAATATTTTCATATAGCCTTTTTGAGGGAAACACACTAGAGCTATCTTTTTCTATTTTCCTGTCAGACTTTCTTTTTTACTTTACCATTTGAAACATGTCTTATGTGAGTTTATATACTTTTCAAATAATAGCATCATAAAATTTATTATGTTTTTTGTTCAGCAATTGTTTTGCACTCAAGACCACTGGAGATGATCTTACTTCTTCTGAAGTATGTCTTTAAATTCTGCTTTATGCTGGGCTGTTGGTCGGTAGGAATGTCATTTTTTTATTTGTAAATATATTTATTCTTCCCTCATTCTTAAAAGGTTTGACTAAACATGCAACTCTAAGTTCAGAGTTATTTTTTCTCAATAATAATCTTTTAGATTTCATCATTGCTATTGAAAATTCTGCTGTAACTCTGTTGTTATCTCTCTATACTTTGAAATGAATAGAATAACAATGGGTATGTAACCAATTCCTCTCTTCACATAGACATCAAAGGCTAGCTTGATGCTGAGCAGAACTCATTGCAAATGTTGACCAGTGGAATTCACTAAGAAATATATAGGGTTATGCTAGAGATTCAATGTACTGATTACAGCTAAGGATGTTTTTAGTACAGTGTTTGTTCCATCGAAATTGGTCATTATAAATAGCTTGCAATTTATATACTACTGCAGTTGCTCTGAAGAATGGAAGGTATTTACAGTGGCTTTCCTGTGCTAACTTGGCTTCTATTCAGCTCTCAGCACTCTAAAACCAAGTATATACTGGTGAGGCAAAGGAATCCTGGAAATGGGGTCTGACAGTATGGGGCTTCCTAAATATTGATGTTGAATACATGAGTACCTCAGTGTTTTTTATGAGGATGTTTGACAGTGTGAGTTTTTGTGATCATGCCCAAGTATCTGTTCTTCCACTTTGGCTAATTGCCAGTACTTTTTTATTGTTGTTCTTTGTTTGTCTTTGATGTTATGTGCTTTCACTGTGATTTGTGTATGAATTTATTTTTATAAGTTGCAACACATCCTTACGTATATTTTGCTTCCAAGATCTGTATATTCATATTTTTCAATAGTTCTGGAATATTTTCAGTCATTATCTTTTTAAACATTGTTATTCTTCTAGTCTCACAATTTTCTCTTTCCTAGGTCTTCAAATAGATTTAAATTAAACATTTTTGTTGCACCCTGCATATCTTTAAACTACTCTTCAATATATTTCTTTTCCCTATATCCTATAGTCTGTAATTTTTTTTTCAGATATACAAGGGCTGTCTGGAAAAAAGTCAATCATTGTTAATATAATAAGAATAGTTACATGGCTGGATACTCTCCAATTGCCCTCATATATTCCATTTAATTAATTATTTTCTAATTTACTGTTTACTGACTGTTTTGGTGTTACTTTAAAAAATATATTTTTTCTCCTGGAAGTTTCACTTGTTCTTGTTTTCTAAATGTTATTTACTCTTGATAGATCCTTATTGTTTGCTTATTTTGTGCAAGAATAGCTATGATCTTAAAGTTTTACAGCAGGGTATCAATGTGACTTCTCATAGTCAGCTGTATTTATGATCAGAAATGTGAAATACCAACACAAAGCTTAACATAAAAATCATCCCAAGTTGACAGTGATTTGACACCTATCACAAAATTTGAGATATCTGATATTGCAAAGTGACTGTAGTAGACATGCTTATTTTCCAAATACTCATTATTTCTCTAGTCTACATATATGCCACAAATCAGCCCTCAGTTCTATAATTTATTGAATACTTTCTACATCCCATATATTGATTCAAAACAATTTTACAAGATAGGAACTAGAATTATTCTCATCTTACATATAAGAGAATTCAGACTTAAAGAGATTAAAGAATGCATGCAACAGTTACACAATTAGCAGGACCTGGGATTCAAATTCAGGATTGTTCAAATACTATTTCCCAAACTATGTGAAAAATTCATGCAAATATTTACTGGAATAGTATGTAATTACCCTTACATAAAGACTGAGGTGAAAAACTCCTCTTTAAATTTAGTGTAACCCAAGTTTAGTGCCACTGTAACCCAAGTTATATGCATTCAGTTGAGAAGTATAATACAGTATCTTATATGATTCTCTCTGTATCTAATCTGTCATAAGCCTCAAAATAAAACAGAGTATCCCCCTGCAATAATTTATGACAGTCAGATGTCTGATAATAAATATTAATTTGCTTTGGTCAAGTATTTATGCTCTGCTTTCATTGTTTTACTTTTATATTTATTTTCTCTAATATTTAGAGTTTTAAATATTTTTAAGAAGTAGGCAAAGTATTCCTTATGAAGTCAAAGTAATCTGCTGGGTATGAGAAATAGTTGTTACTTCAACATTAATGGCAAGTTGAATTAAGTTCAATAAAAATTAATTATTTTGTTGTTTCAGAAACCATCTTCAGCCCTAGAGATACAAAGTTGGCTGAAACAGGTTACGTTTTTGAGGAGTGTGCAGATAGCATATGGTCGACTTACTTCCCAAAGAAGGCATAGTCAGCTGTGTTTTTCTTAGGCGCATACATAAACATTACAGGAAGCAAGAAACTTCCCTTTCACTGCCTACCATCCCATTTGTATTTCCACACTTATTCACCCTTGGGAAAATTAGGCCCAAAGAATGTACATTATTACATTTATTTAGTTTATTATTTTTTTATGTTTTTGGGTTTTTTTATTGTTTTTGATGGGGGGGGGCGAGAGGTAGAGAGACAGAGAGAGAACTGAACAGGGGGCACTCCCCAGTTCAGCACATGGGTCCACACAGGCCGGGGCTGGGATTTGATCCTCAGTCCCCGGAGCTGCAAAGTGAGTGCTTAACCCACTGAGCTATCCTGGCTTTCCCAAGGTTATTATTTTTTTGAAAAGAAAATTCTAAAAGGTTGCCAACAGCCAACAGAGAAAACTATTATTTCATTGTCATTATTTTTCCATGTGCAATCTTTTACTTTGATAACATTTTAACTCTTTCATCATTGCATAATGTACATATTTTAGAAGGAGCTAAAATTACTTATTTCTAGATAAAAAGTATTATTTAAGGGCCTATTGTATCCAGATTTGTACTAGATATTATGAAATGTAACAAAGCGATAAATTCAAAGCAATATAGAACTTATATAAAAATAAACAACTTGAATATAATTCTAAAGGTGAAGTTATATGATATATGCATGATAAGGAGTTACGTTTCTATATACATACTGAGTAAAATATCAATATTTAATTTGGCATTAATCAGGAAGCATTTCAACTCATAGTGAAAAGATGACAGAACAGGATGAGCAGAGTGTGCAGGGAAGAGCGAAGAAGGAGAGGAATCTCCCTGGGAAGTGTGTTGGGGAACAAAGAGTCGTGAACAATAATTAACCTGTCAAGGGGAGAGAGTGTGAACAGTTACATAGCACAGTGGTAAAGATCCCTAGGTCTTGGGGAAGCCAGGATGGATCAGTGGGTTGGGTGCTCACTTTGCAGCCCCGGGGACCGAGGATTGAATCCTGGCCCCGGCCCCAGCCCGTGCGGACCCATATTCTGAACTGGGGAGTGCCCCCAGTTCAGTTCTCACCTGGGCGAGACCCCGGCCCAGTTCCTGCCCTGTGCAACCCCGCCCACCTGTGGAATGAAACTATGTGGAAAAACCAATGATGTACAACTATGGAGACTGTTCTGGGCCCTTCCCCTTCTCTCTGTCTCTGACTCTGTATCTCTCTCACTGTCAAAAACAATAAATAAATCTTAAAAAAAAAACAGGTAAAAAAAAAAAGATCCCTAGGTCTGTAGCCATGTAACATGACTTAAAGTCTTAGAAGCTGATCAATAGAGAATCTGAAACTTCAGGCTGGCATTTCTGAGAGAACATAAAGAATAATATTTCATTTAATTAATTTTCAGAGTAGGTGGCAGTTACAGTTTCTGTTTGTCTTGCTGTTATTTATTTGTTTATTTATTTATTTATTATTGTTATTGACAGAGAGACAGAGAAACAGAGAGACAGAGAAACAGATACAGAGACAGATAAAGGGGAGGGCCCAGAACAGTCTCCATAGTTGCACATCATTGGTTTTTCCACATAGTTTCATTCCACAGGTGGGTGCGGGGCTGCACAGGGCAGGAACTGGGCCGAGGTCTTTACCCCAGTGAGAACTGAACTGAGGGCACTCCCCAGTTCAGCATATGGGTTCACTCGGGCTGGGGCCGGGACTCGATTGTAGTCCCCAGGGCTGCAAAGTGAGCACTTAACCCACTGAGTCATCCCAGCTTCCCACTTGCTGTCTTTTAAAATATAAGTTGCTACACTCACATAGACAAAAACAGCTCATGACTCATTTAAAGATAGATGGCACAGTCATATTTTTTCCTACAAGTATGGCTTTTTTTCCAGTTATGATAGGTTCTTTCCTGAAATTTCAGTTTTAAAGATCTCAAAGAAAGCATTTCTAAACATAAATGATGGCTGCAGTAGAGGAATATAATGGCACTTTGTATTTCATCACATTGATTACTGAGCTCAACTGTAAACCCAAGCGAGTTCCAGTTGCATATAGCTTCTGTGTCCAAATTTTATATAGCTATAAGGTCAAGAGGCATTGAGGTCAAAGGCAGCCTTACTTGTCTAAAGGACTTGGTGGCTGGCTGCCTATGCAATGTTTCTTCAGGGATAACAGGAGTTGGTTGTCTGTCATTAAAAACAACTCCCCTATTTATAAAATGACTCCTGATGCTTTTACAGAAGAAGCAGACTTCTATCATCTCTAAAAAGGAACTTTTAAATGAAGATACCCTATGCAGCATAAGGAGTTGGTTTAAATTTACTCCAAGGGATAAATGAAGGAAGATGATTCATTCATGCTAATAGAATACTCACTTTTGATCTAATGAAATAATTTGATCACATATAACAACTATGCCCAGAGAAATTTTGCACAATATGTTTCAATGTGGAATAGCAACAACTATTCTAGATCACTGGCTTGCTTATTTAATTAACTAACTGAAATATATTAGCAAATGAAGTTTCAATATTTTCCACCACCAATAAAAATATAATTTTTGTACTGATTAAAATTTAAATTGCTATACAAAACCTTCAAATTAAAAACATTTTTTTTTCATTCTAAACTGAAGAATTTCAGGGATGCTGGATGGCTCAGCAGGTTGAGAACTCACTTTGCAACCCTGGGGTCCAAGGATTGAAACCTGACCCTGGCCCATGCAGACCCATATGCTGAACTGGGGTGTGCTCCCAATTCAGTTCTTGCTCAGCTCAGTTCTTGCCCTGTGCAGCCCTGAGCTCACCTGTAGAGTGCAACTATATTGAAAATTAATGATGTACAACTGTGGAGACACTGCTCTGGGCCCTTCCCCTTCTCTCTGTCTCTCTCTGTCTCCCTCTCTCTTTCTATAAAATCAAATAAATCAATCAATCTTTAAATTAAAGAATATAGTCTCTTACCTTTAATAAGCATTGTTTCTTAGATATCAAGGACTTCATGCTACTTACTTTTAGATTCTATATCTATTGTTGCAAAAGAAAGTAGCATTTGGCATCTCGAACTGTTATAATGAATACCTGACATTCTGCATGTAGCCCTTCTACCTGGCATTCTGCACAGAATATTGTACTTTCTACTATTGTGCCACTAGCCCCGCTCTGTGATTTTTCCAGTTCTCCCTCGCCAACTTTGTAATTTTCCATTACTTGTAATTTTTCATTGCCTTTGTTACTTCCCTATACAACTACCAAAATGTTCTACTGCACCTTATGGCCACACTGTTCCCAGGTGTTCACTTAACCGCAATTGCAACTACACCAGCTATTTACCTTATTTAGAACTAAGATCAGAAACTAGCTAATCCCACTGTCTGCTCTGGCTTCTGCACAATGCTTTGCTGTTAGGAATTAGGCCAAACAGGATGTCGTTTTTGCCTTTATAAACCCCTCACTTTCTGCGTTCGGGGCCACGGGTCTTTGAGAAATACTAGTCCTCCATGGTTGCCGGCTTTTGAATACAGACTCCTAATTCGGCCCTCATACTTGGCACTCTTTGTGGGTTATTCTTCTTGAGGGTTACAACAAAACCACACAGCTTTCAAGTAGATCCCATATAGAACTATGAATAGCCCCCTCTAAGCAAAAGAAACAAAAGAGCAATTCTACAGAAGCAGTCAATTTGGCAACTCTCGAAGTATCTATGTTACAAACAAATCTAGTGCATATTTTATGAGAAACATCTATTGTTACAGATTGCAAACATGAGTTTCTGTTTTAAAATTTTTGGTAAATATAGAAAAGACATTACAGATGTGAAATAAACATTAAGCACTGCTGATAAAAATGTAAACTGGTCTACCCTTTCAAAAAAATAAGTTTGAAACAAGTGCCAAATGCCTTTAAACTTATTCATGACCTTTTGGCAGTCCTGGCAATTATCTAAAAAATTTATCAGAGATTTCTTAAAAAGATTATATGGATGTTTCTCACAGTCTCTTCTTAAGAGCACACATTAAGTTTACAATAAAGAAATGGATAAATAAATCATGTCACTTATGCATAATGAAGTATTATGGAGCCAATAATCATGTTTTGAAAACTTAATATTGTTAAAGATTTATAATTTAATGTCAAATTTTTAAAAAGTGGGTAAAATTTTACATATGTGATCATTAAATTTTGTAAAAATAAATATATACATACATACATACATACATACAATGATGGTATTTCAGTTCTTTATATTTTATACTGCCAGACAAAAATAGCTGCTATGTTTATTGATAGATCAACCTTAATTCTGCTCATTTAGGCATCAAATTTACTTCAACTATTAATACTTTACCTATCACTTGTTAATATTTGAATCTCGGTAAAAGAGCTACAAGATGACCCTTTACTGATCCCCAACTGTGGTAACAAAAATGTCACAATTTCCAAGTTAGACACTCCTGGTCGCATTGTTACTATATGGGGAAAAAAAAAAAAATAGGGCCACACGGAGAGAGGGGGAAGGAAGGAAAGGAGGAAGTGCAGGAAAACAAAGAAAGGAGGAGTTGAGATAATTCTCAAGAAAAAGTGCTGGGCATTCTGAGGCCCTGAGATTGTGGTTTCACGAGATCAGAGAATGAGAAGGCAGACTCCAAAGGAGCAGTAGAAGAGGAAAGACTTTTACTAGAGTGAAAGTACTGCTGTCCTAGGAGAGAAGGACCTGAAACTGGGATGCCCACAAGCTAAAGCAAAGGGCTCTTATTTCGTACTTATTCTTGTGTGCTTAGAGAAGGGAATTGGTACCTTCTAATGGGTGCTGCACTTCAGATTCGCTCTATTGCCCAGTCTAAAGGGGGTTTTGAAATAATGAAACAATCCATTCACTCCTGGAGTGCAAGTGCATTTTTGCCCTGGACCGAATGAGTTGTTTCAGAACCTGGAATTCCAAGATGTGGCTGCCTTTATTTTACCAGGGATTTTATCTACCTAGCAACATGCTAACTATTCTATCTCAGAGCTAGAGCTAATAGTAATGGATTATAATACTATTAGCATTGTGGGCAGGAAAAAACTCCACCTCCGTGTTGCCATGACAGTTCCAACAAGGGCCAAGTAAAAACAACAGAATCCTGCCTCCCCAGGAAGATGTGGTCAGTGAGGACAGCAGGGACTGGCCCTGGGAATGCCTGCAATGCCACCCCTAAAATTTGAATATTTCATGCCCTCAGACATACCATTTTATATGTTTTATTTATTTATTTATTTTTATTTTTTTGACAGAGAGAGAGAGATACAGAGACAGAGACAGAGAACTGAACTGGGGGAGCTCCCAGTTCAGCACGGGCCGGGGCCGGGATTCGATCCCCAGTCCCTGGAGCTGCAAAGTGAGCACCTAACCCACTGAGCCATCCCGGCTTCCCCAGACATACCATTTTAAATGGGACAGAAAACAACGGTACTGTCCCATTTCAAAAGGTACATTTGGTCAGCCTATCATTTGAATAAAAACCTATGCCTCTTTGTTCTTCAGGGGTGTTGCCCTCCTCCTGGCCTGCCCATACCCACTATTTTGGGAGTGTACTCTTTTTCTTTAATAAATCTACTGTTTGCTTGGCATTGTTTGAGTGGCTCATTCAGATCGTTCTGGAATTCCTTCCTGTGACAAGAACCTATTTTCTACAGTAACACCACTACCCATTTCCTATGTGACATTTTCTATTTATTTATTTAATGTGTAATTATGTAAAATTCTTTCTGTCTGCTGATTACTGTTGTGTATAGTTATACATGGTGAGTTAACATAGCCTTCAGACTATTTGCTGATCTGGGTTATTTAGAGCTTTGTGTTTTAAGGAAAGGACAGAGAAAAGAAAGGTCTTGGGGCCATTCCAGGTGACGTGCTAAAAAAGCGTCTTGACCTCCCAGTCTACACAAAGCAGTAAATTTGAAGGGCTATGCCTACTGTAAAATGATAAATGAGGTGAAAATCTATACAACCAGAAAATATGTCCATCTTCACTTGAGCTATGAGTGAGGGAAATGTCTTCCTTGAGAATTTGTAAACACAGGCATAATCTGGCAGGCTTAGTGATTTAATTTAAACCACCTGGGTGCTGTGGAAAATGCCAAGCTGAGAAATAAACATGCAATGAACCCCATTGGCAGAGCCCAGGGTCTCTTGCAGAACATATCTCCCTGAAGGGCATAAATTTAATCCATGTTCTCAGAAGTCCACAACTCAAGTAGATAAAGTCAGGACAAACATGACCTCACACCTCAGAAATTATAAAACTCACAAAGTTTAAAAGTTTAAATGCTTGAAGAAATAGAAAGAAATAAAAACTAAGCAATTAATCAGGTATTATGCTTTCAAATATTGGCAGATTTGAAAAGTAAACAAATAGAAATCGTAGGGAAAAAATGTAAATGTTGAATTTAAAATTCAATATGGTTTAAATAGCAGACTACATATAGCTTATGAGAAAAATTGAAGAATTAGAAGACATTGGATTTAATTTTCTAAAACATAGCACAGAGAAATAAGGAATAAATATGAGAGAGATTAAGACACATGAAGAATACAATGGGAAAAATATATGTAGGTATGTATATATATGTACATGTAAGTGTGTGTGTGTGTGTATATGTACATATGTTAGGGTGAGCTAATAAATTTTGCCTCCACTTAAATAGAAAATGAGTGGGAAAAGATATTGTAATGAAATAAAAAAATATGGGGAAGCTGGGATGGCTCAGCTGGTTAAGCCCTCGCTTTGTAGCCCCGGAGTCGGAGGATTGAATCCCAGCTCCAACCTATATGCTGAACTGGGGTGTGTCCCCAGTTCAGTTCTTGCCGGGGCCTATGCGGGAGGCTCCTGGCCCAGTTCCTGCCCTGTGCAGACCCACGCCCACCTGTGGAGTGAAACTATACGCAAAACTAATGCTGTTAACTATGGAGACTGATCTGAGCCCTCCCCCTTCTCTCTATCTCTCTGTCTCTCTCTCTGAAAATAAATCTTAAAAAATATATACATACATTATTTATTCTTAAAGTTGCATAATTATTTTTTATATGATTCACCATACACTTCAATACACTTCTGCCAACACTACATTAGTTTTTGAAATCCATCCTTTAAAAAAAATGGGTGTTGGGAAAGCCGGGATGGCTCAGCTGGTTAAGTGCTCGCGTTGAAGCCCCAAGAACTGAGGATCGAATCCCAGCTCTGGCCCAGGTGGACCCACACGCTGAACTGGGGAGTTCCCACAGTTCAGTTCTCTCTCTGTGTCTGTCTCTGTATCTCTCTTTCTTTCTGTCAAAAATTAAAAAAATTAAAAAAAATTAAAAACATAAAAACAAAGGTATCTATTTTTTTAAAAAAAGGTTGTTTTGTTTTTGAAACCATTTACCCACTGCAGACTTCACCTCTTCATCACAGATGCACTGCCTTACCCAGTGTCTTACTGTCCTCACATCAACGCACTGATCACCATAAATGGCTTGCACTCATCTGTGAATTTCAATTGGAGAAAATTTTTAAATAACAGCATGCTGCTTGAACTGAATGTCTGAACGCTCTTCCATTTTGATGTGCACTGGGTGAAAAATGTAAGCATCTGTGTGTGCAAGGTCAAGAATGATGGAGGGAAAAATACCATGTGACTACTGTACAGAACCTGTTATATCTAGAAATGTCTAATGTGACCAAAAATATTACTGTGGAGGCAAAATATATCGGCCCACCCTCATGTATATATATTTAGATGTTGTTTCAGAAGAAAGAAGCAAATACAAAAAGGCAATATTTGAAGCTATAATAATTGATACATTTTTGTAATTGGTGTCCTCATAGTGAGAATTAAGTAAGTTCTTTCACTACATATCACAGTAAAAATAAAGAAAAACAAAGACAAAGAAATGCTCTTAAAAGTAGTCAGAAGAAAAAGATTACCTACGAAGAAATAAAAATTAGACTTTCAATCTATCTCAACAATGCAAATCAGAAATTTTTCAAAATACTAATACAGACTAATTTTATCCTGTGAAATGATTATATACACATAATAGCTATTAATGTTATTCACAAATGTGAATGAAATAAAAACACTTCAGACCAATCAAAAATAGGTTCATTCTCCTCCAGTAAATCCTCAACCGAGGAAATTAAAAACTATATTTCAGAAAATGAATCCCAGAAAAAAGAAGGAATAATGATTTAAAAATTGATATCTTTCTTAAAGGGCTGTATAAAACAATAATATCAGTATCTAACTCAGGAATCAAGAAAACATATTTAAAAATAGTGGATAATTACATAGTGAGAGTTCATCAGAGCTACATATACTATTTTTTACAATTTCCAAAAATAAATACTAAAAAAAAAAACCCAGAATTTATAATTTCCAAGTCATTGGAGAAAAAACAGTAGAAGTTTTTCTTTTCTTTAACTACAGCATTCCAAAAGAACTCAGAAATGAGAAAACAGGGAAACATAAAAATCAAGATATACAAAAAAACAGAAAATAAGAACAAAATATGAAAACCAGTGAAGGACAGAGCAAGAAAGGAAATCTTCTGGCCTTTCACAAGTCATAGATGCAAAAATCATTGCAGAAGTACCAGGAATCTGAATTAACAGTCCATTGTAAAATAATACATCATGATCAAAATGGATTAATCCCAGGCAAGAAGGCATTTGAAATATGTTAGCATTTGAATATGTTAATTAATAGTGTTCACCAAGTTACTATATTAAAGGAAAAAATTAATCTTATCACATTAAATGAAGAAAAAGCATTAATAAAATTCATCATTTATAATCACAACAATTCATAGCAATTTAGGAATACAAGAAAACTTCTTTACTGACAAATGGAATCTATCATAAACCTACAGAAACTTACCACACCTGAGAGTGAGGTTAATACCCATTGAAATCAGATTCAGACAACAATGTTCACTATCAGCATAGTGAATATTATAAAGAAAGCTGTAGGGGATGCCAGGATGGCTTAGCAGGTTGAGCACTCGTCTTGCAGCCCCGGGGTTCAAGGATTGAATCTTGGCCTGGTCCATAAGGACCCATACGCTGAACGGGGGTGTGCCCCCAGTTCGGTTCTCACGTTTGGCTCCTGCCCTGAGTGTGCTTCCCCTGTGGGAAGCCCCTGGCTCCCTGAGCTTCCCATGTGGGAGGCCCCCTGCTGGCTCCTGCCTTGTACAGCCGGTGCCCACCTGTGGAATAAAAAATTTGTAGAAATCTAATGATGTGCAACTATGGAGATTGCTCTGGGCCTTCCCCCTTCTCTTCCTCTCTGTCTCTTTTGCTCTTTGTCAAAAACAATAAAAATACATTTTCTAAAATAAGAATAAAAAAGCTATAGCTTGTGCAGTTAAATAAATAAAAGAAATAAACACAAAATTAACCAGTCACCTATTCAAAAAAAGCGTATTTGTATATAAAAAAAAATACAGAAAAGTATTTGATGTAATAAGGTAAAAGAACAGATATAACTTTATATATGTGTCTCTATATAGTAAAAACAATTAGAAAAGATTATTTTTAATGTAGAATTCGTACTAATAACTAAAAATAAAAATAAACTATACCATGGAGGAATAAGCCTAAAAGAATGAATGTAAAGTTCACTGGAGAAAATAACACTTTATTGGAAGATATTGAAGAGATAAATCAAGTAAAGGCAGGAGAGACTCCTATATAGTAAAGATGTTTATTATCATATAATAATACCTCTCAACCTATAAATTTAATGTGAACTCTTTTCAAAATTCCACCCAACTTTGTTATTTAACCTCACAACTGCTTTGAAAATGTATATGCATCAGCTAATAGCTAAAACACAATATTGAAAATGAACAAGGTGGAAGGATTTGTCCAATTACGTACCAATGCTTATAACAAAGCAATAATAATTGAGAAAATATTGTGTTGAATATTGCAGCCAAAGACTAAAGGTATAGAATAGTAAGCCTAGCAGCAGAGTTATACATAAATAGAAACTTCATATATGATAAGTGGCATTGCTAATCAATAGTGAGAATATAGACAATTCAATAAATGGTGTTAAATAATTGGTTTTAAATAAGAAGAAATAAATTATATCCATATGTCACACCATACACAGTAATCAGTGTGAGATTGAAGTCCTAACTATAATAAGCAAAAGCTTAGGCATGATAAGAGACTACTTTAGGACTTTGGGACAAAAAAGAACAAATAAAGAAGTTTAACTTATTTAAGGAGTTAAAAAATAAACATAAGAGGTGTCCTGCTCCTGGTTAAAACTCTATGTGGGACTTCTCAGGCTTGACCACAGGCCATTGCAAATGCTTTACCTGACATGCCTCATGTAGAAAACGGCCCTCCTCTCACCAGATTTGGTGTATAGCTCTCTATTCCAGCCTCTGACAAGAGTTGCAACCAAGGACTCACACCCTACCTAGTGGGTGATGCTCTTCATATATTTATCTTCATTCTTAGGTCTTTTTATCAGAGACCTTAAATTAGGTTTCCTGTT
Organism: Craseonycteris thonglongyai; assembly: GCA_004027555.1. NCBI lineage: Eukaryota > Metazoa > Chordata > Mammalia > Chiroptera > Craseonycteridae > Craseonycteris > Craseonycteris thonglongyai. The sequence continues at coordinate 4,967 of PVKE010019173.1, read as the reverse complement.
TGTTTTTGTTTGTTGTTTTTAAGTACCTCTGCTGAGCTCTTATGTGGGAGAGGAGGGAGAAAGCTTGAAGACACTATTCCTTACTCTCAGTGTTTATCCACTCCTAGCCCTTCTCCCTCACCCTCTCGATAAAACTGCTGGAGTCTTTTGTTCAGGGCTCCCTCCACAGTAACAGTAGAACCCATCCCGTCCCGCTCCCCCCCCCCCCCCCCCCCCCCCCCCCCCCCCCCCCCCCCCCCCCCCCCCCCCCCCCCCCCCCCCCCCCCCCGCCCCCCTCCTCCGCGACATACAACCCCTTGTATCTAGGCTGGTCTACCTGACCCTCAACCCGTGTGCCTTTCCATGAAGAAACACTGAAGAGATGCCGAGTGTCAATGCTTCCTTAGGGTTTAGCCTCTTGCCTTTACACGGCACTGAGTCATTAAAGGCCTGGCCCTTTCATTTTTGGCTTCCTGTTTGAACTGACTACTCCGGCACCTGACAGCTCAGCTCACTCTCCTAGGTCTGCTGAGTTCCTGACAATATATAATTCATAAATGGCTAATTCTCAGAATATAATATGTTTTTCTACAAATTGAAAACATTTCATATTAAAAGAGAAAGTTATGAAGTGGGGAGAGAACATGAACAGAACTTCACAGAGAGGTGAGGAATAGGCTGGCTATAAACTTACAAAGATTCTGAAATTTTCACACCTATGTGATAAACAAAAGTTAGAATTTGATAATATGAAGTGTTGACAAGGATGTGAACAATAGGAACCCCAAAATTCTGGTGGCAGAAGGGCAAATATGTACTATCACTTCGGAGAACAAGAATCCTAACTGGTACCTGCGTAACATTCATAACTGACCACATCATGAATCTTGTAAAGACCGCACCTCCATTAAGCAGCAATTTGAAGGACTCACTGGTAACTAGCCAAAAGGAAGTAAAAGCAAGGCTAGTGTTGCCAGGAACTCTCACTACTTGTTTCTTCAGTTTTTGTTTTTTTTCTTTTTTCTTCTCTACTTAAGGAATTATAGTCATGGATTCCAAATTTCTTTATCAATATTTCATTATTTACCTTTACAATGTTTTAGTTTTCAAATGATAGGAATGAGGATTGCAAATCTAATAAAAGATATTTAATTTCTACTGAATTGAAAGAAGAGCTACAAAGAACTCATATCAGTTTTGTTTTTTAGAAAGATTTTGCATTCCTTGTCTGTACTTCAAGGCCCAAGTGAGAGAGGAAGTGAAATGAAGTGCTATTTGGATTATATGTGTGTATTTATATGTATATACACATGCATGCATAATTAAATACACAAGATTTAATCTGGAAACATAAAAATCTATTTCTAAAACTAAAGTGCTTAACCCTGATGTAAGTCATTCTTTGTATTGTATAGAATGAGAGACACTTGCTGCTTGGCTACAAATTAGTGGGAAAGGAATTATCTAGACTAAGACCACCTGTTTCCTTTACAATGGAACATAATACTATTCTACTAAACCAAGGGCAACATAATACTACTAAAAGATTCTGTGTTGTATTTCCGGAGTCTCCTGCAAGAGAGAAGTGTTTGTTTCTGAAACTAGTGGGGAAATATCAGATCAGTGTTAAGGATTAAATAGGGATAATAAAGAAGTAAGAACTCTTTCCATTACATTTTTTTAAAAGTCTGACTTGGTAGAAAGAGCAAGAGGAAATGTTATACATATTTGGTATAAAATATTTATCTTCTAGAATGTAATATACGGTCCCCTATTATTATTTTCAGTCCCTGGACTCACTAAAATATAACCAAAAAATATTGTCTGATAACATTATCTTAATGTTTTGTAATAAAAGTTACCTAGAAATTTAAGACAACAGTATAAACAAGCAAATTTGAATTCTCTCACTGCTGTTTCACAGCACTCCCTACTCTCAATCACTGAACTCTCTTTCATAAAGCTTCAAAACAAATCACATATGTGTCACTTCATATACAAATATTTCAGTATATCTTTCTAAGAAATAAAAAAAAAGCTATTTAAAAAGAATTCCAATACTATTATTAACCTTAAGAAATCATATAATGTTAAAATAATATTTAAATGAAAACAATTATACTATATTGGAATACTATTTCATAAATTTTGGTTGATGAAATATGGGCACAGTATTTGAAGATAGTAGAACTGTGACCATTACAATCAATTTTCATTTGCCTCAGTATTATAGGAATGAGATACTGGTAGAATATTCAACCTAAAGTGCCAGGTAATAAGTTGAGAAGATGATTTAAAGATTCACCTACTCATTTGTGAATGATGTTATTTTAAAATCTGAATCCTTTATATTCAGAATGTGGGTGATTATGGCAAAAGAGTTACTCAGTTAAATGGAGTTTTGATTACTCTTTCATAATGATATTAATAAAAAATTAATATTTTTAGAAAATATATTTTATGAGGAAAAAGGAATGAATACAAAATAAAAAAAAGTGAAGAAAATAAGCCTGATAAAAAAGCACAAAACAAGATAATCTAAGTAAAATCAAATACTTCAGGTATAACAATAAATGTCAATATATTAAGTATCTTCTCATTAAAAAATATAATAATTTAAATTTATAAACACCCCCACAGATGTGCTTTTCATAAACAATATAATTAAATATAACTTTAAAAACAGAAGTGGTACTATTACAATTTGCAAGGAAAAAGGAATTCAAGGAAATTGCAGTTAATGTATCAAAACATTAATTGGTAAAATTCACAATGAACAGTGTGTGTGTATGTGTGTGTGTGTGCTCATGTGTATGTTGTGTTGTATATGTTTATCAGTTACAGAGTAATCTATATGTACTAAAAATATTATGTCAAAACATATGATATCAAAACTATTTTAATTGAAAGGAAAAACCTCCCAAAGGAAAAGAGTAATAGAAAATATAAATCTTCCAGTCCTTGATAAAGTAAACAGAAAGTATAAGGCAGATAACATAATAATATATTTAGGAAGATTTATTAATATTTCCCAAATTGTGCCCTATAAACAATAAAATTTATTTCTTAATAATCATGAAAAATTTACAAAAATTGGCTACAAAATAAATTTTAAATTACATAAAAACATAAATGCCATAGAACACATTCTCCAAATACAATGCAATAAAACCAATGTAAAAATAGAAGCATGAGCAAAAAAACAATCACTTAAAAATTTTAAACTTAGAGTTTTCATCGCAATTTTACCCAAAAAGAAACTAAACCTGCACTTCAAAATTAAATCAGTGACTTGCCTATAAAAATACATTTTTAAACTCTTAAATAAAAATAAAACAAAAATGAATTCAATCATATGCTAAAAGTAATACACGTAGTTTAGGTAGCTCTAATCAAGAAATACCAAAATGGTTTAATATTAGAAAGTTTATTCATATAATTAATTCAATCAATAGATCAAAACCAAAAATTTATAATCTCAGTAACATCCAAGACAAAATTCAATAAAACTTAATATTCATTTCTACTGAAAGAATAAAATAAAAAGATATTTTCTCCACATGTTAATTAATATGTATATGATATTTGCACTTCTGGTATTAGCAAAGTCCTTTATTGTAGACTATCTCTCTTACCAAGAATAACTAGAAAAGATGAATAAAAATATATGCATCAGATATGCACTATGATGTTATTGCTGAGTTGACTATGGTGTGTGGGGTAACTTCATTTTATTTTGCTCCTGAACCCCACATGGATATTCTGCACAATGGCTACAAGGCATCCTACTCAGATAAGAGGAAATGGAAGTCTTCATTGAAAAAAAGCAGAGCACACGTCCCTCCATTAACTGTGCTCAGGGACAAGAAAAATATTTACCCCATAATTCTAGACCAGTCAAGGATGCCAGAAAAACCCAAGCTTGCCACACAGACTAGAGACAGATCAAATTACAAGTCCCACATAACGGAAATAAATATTTGCTACTGTCAGGAGCACGTTTCAAAAAAAACCTTCCAAGTAGCTCAAATAAAAAGTGTTCTCTGATTGGGTTAAAATACACACTATATGCAAATTTTCTTTCTTTCTTTTTTTTTTTACGTTCAGATACTGCTACATTAACCTGTCAGTGTAATTAATGCACCTCATTCTGTTATTCCCTGCTTTACTAAATATGGGAGTACCAGAGAACCAGGTCCTTAGAAGAAGCAAATGTTATTAGTGTTGAAGGATGAACGGTTCTGTCTTTTCCTTTTCTAAAGCTTAGAGTGCTGCATGCCTTTCATAGAGGAGTGTGTGCAAACAAACCAAACAAACAAAACAATTTGATAGGTCTATTAACTATTCACAAAATGATCTATAGGATCATTTTTTATAGGATCAGAATTTTAGAGAACATTTTGCCCTAATAAAGAACTCGCAAAGTACATTTTGGTGGTAGGCTGAGATTTTCATACTGTTCAACTGTGACTATTATGTATTTTATCTTTCTAAATTATTTTGGCATATAAAGTTTTTAAGTTATTTAAGCTTCTCTTTACGTCACTGACTTTCATGACCAAAAGACATAATAAGTAAGGTAGAGATGACAAATGAGGATGGATTCAGAAGTTTTATATTTATCACCTTTACAAAGACCGTCTTACTGCTGTTTGTACCACCACCCCCATCACATTGTAGCTTCTCTTGCTTTTGCTGGTGTTTCATTGGATTCTAAGGCAAATAGGACTGATTGTCCCTTTGTTTTCTCAGAACAGATAGGCTTTATTCACTCTTCATGTTTATATCACCCTGCCAAGTAACAGGCTCTTAAATTTATTCCTTTTTCCCCAAACCCTCCCTCCTTTTTCCCTTCATTTCTTTCTTTCTTTTATCTAGCCATTAACTATTTCAACCTTGGCCCTGTGCTGAGCTTTTTTACACTTTCTCTTATGGCAATTCCTCAGCATTGATTTTAAAATCCACCAAAAAAAAAAAAAAAAGAGAGA
>PVKE010019172.1:11024-28871 GCA_004027555.1 Craseonycteris thonglongyai | reverse complement strand
CATATAAATTTTAGGATTATTTGTTCTAGTTCTGTGAAAAATGTCATTGGTATTTTGATAGAGATTGCAGTGAATCTGTAGATTGCTTTGGATAGTATGGACATTTTAATGATATTAAATTTTCCTGTCTATGAGTACCATATATGCTCCCATTTCAATTTATTTCTTCAATGTTTTATAATTTCCAAAGTACAGATCTCTTACCCCTTTGATTAAATTTATTCCTAGGTATTTTTTTTATTGTTAAATTTATTGGGGTGACATTGGTTGGTAACAATTAGTTTCCAGGTGTACAAGTCTACATTACATCATCTGTGTATTGCATTATGTGCTCAGCACCCAGAATCAGCTCTTCCTCCATCACCACATATCTGGTGCCCACTTTTGTGTGCAACTGCAAATGGGGTGTTTCTTAATTTTTCTGATAGTTACTGGTATACAAAATTGCAACCACCTTCTGAATATTAATTTTATATCCTACTTTACTGAATTCATTTATCAGTTCTAATGGTTTTTGGGTGTAATCTTTAGGACTATATGTAGTATCATGTCATCTGCAAATAATTACAGTTTTAATTCTTTCCAATTGGGATGCCTTTTATTTCCTGTCTGATTGCTGTAGCTAGGACTTCTAATACAATAGACTGTTAACGGGAACTCAAGTAACCAGCACTCACAGGCAACTGGCAAAAAATTGAAGAAATAATACTTTAAATAAAAATTAATATAAAATCAATTTCCAGTGAAAATGTAAATTTAAACTTAGTGTGTCACATTGCGCCAGGCCATGAAACACCCTTTACACATCACTTCTTTGTCTCCCATTCCTGCCATTGTGTGTTAACATACTGGTTGGTTGGGATCTGTTATTCAAATTTTGTGTTCTCACCCAACCCCAAGTACACTGAAACAGGTCCCAAGTACCTGTGAACACATGGTGCTTACCCTCAAGCAGAAGTTGGAAATATGCAAGAGGCTTGAGAACGGTAAGTCATGCTATGCTCATGGAGAAATTCAATGTCACTTCATTAACCATTTATGACATTAAGGCTCAGTCTCAGAAGATAAAGGAGTTTTATGTTAAATTGGAGAGTTGACAAGAGTGTGGAGAAGCATTATACTTTTTATACACTGAAAATGGAAGTGCTGGACCAGGCCCAGTATCAGTGGTTTTTGCTTAAAAGGTCCGACTGGTGGTTATATTTCTGGACCTATGCTGCCGGAAAAAGCAAGACAATTCCATTAGAACATGAATGTTTAAGGTCAGTGTTCCTTTTCAAGCTATTGGCTTACCCAATCCAAGGTTTAGTGAATTGGTTGCAGAAAATGCCTTCATCCCAGAGCAGATTTATAATGCAGGTGAGACAGGATTAATGTGGAAATGCCCACCTAATTCTACTTTGGCTGGTGGTGGTGAGAAGGTAGCTCATGGGTTCAAGCTAAATAAAGAGCATATAACTGTGCTTATTTGTGCAAATGCATGCAGAAATCATAAGGTAAAGTTGTGTGTGGTTGGCAAATTTGCTAAACCAAGGTGCTCTAAAGGCATAACTAACCTTCCTATAGATTATCATGCACAGAGTAACAGCTTGATGTATGCAGACATTTTTACCAAGTGGTTTTATTATTTGTTTGTCCCCGGTGTTAGAATTTACAAAAGACAGGAATACCTGAGAATAGTAAAGTTCTGTTGCTGCTGTATAACTATTGTGCACATCCTCCTGTGGAAGAACTTGTTAATGTAAACATTTTTGTTATCTTCCAGCTAGCATCGCAAGTGGGATTCAATCAATGGGTCATGGAGTGACGTGGAATGTTTTACAGACGTGACTTCATGCAAAAAATGACTAATTTTGATGGGACAATTTGGGACTTTCTGAAAAAATTAATGTCAAAGATGCTATCTGCACTCACTTGTGCTTGGGATTCTGTGAGAAGTGAAATGTTGGAGAAAGTTCCGGCCATCTGTGATGTCTGTGGAATCCTCCTCCTCCTCTGTCAACCTTGAGGGGTTTCCAGTCAATAGTGCAGCTGCCAGTAGCAGAGTGTATGGTGAAATCTGTGAGTTAGTTGACTCTGCTAATGACAAAAGGAATTTGTCTAAAAATGAATGCTATGAATGAAGCTTTTCCAGTAACTCATATACTTAATATAGAAGACATCACAGAAGCTGTTGTGAATCGTGGAGAAACGAATGTTGCAGAGGAGGAAGAGAGTAATGATGGGTGTGAGGTTGAAAAAGTATCCTGGCAGAGAGCCAGTGTAGCTTTTGCACAACAACCCTTCTTCAACGTCTCAGCATGCTATGCAGCTGCACAGGATGCAAAACTTTGCATGAGAGGCGTAGGGCCTCAAAGCAAGTGGATATTTCATTTTTCAAGAAAGCTGCATGCACGTTTCTCAGCACAGCATCATCTGCTGTATAGGTCTGACAATTAAGTTTGTGAACTCATCCTAGAAAAAGTGCTACACACCTCATTGTTGAATATCACTATGGTCATCTTCAAAGTACTCCCCTTGGGAAGCTAGGCACCAACGCTGGCACCTAGTTCACCCCTGAGCAATTTTGAAACATTTTTTCTGGAATGGCCATCAGAGCCATTATCATATTACCCTTGATGTCCTGAATGCCATCAAAATGTCTTCCTTTCAATACTTTATCTTTGGGTAAAGGAAAAAGTCACTGGGGGCCAGATCAGGTGAGTAGGGAGGGTGTTCCAATACAGTCATTTGTTTACTGACTAAAAACTCCCTCACAGTGCTGTGACGTTGTGATGCAAGAGCCATGAATTGTTGGAGAAAAGTTCAGGTCTTTTTAGTCTCTTTCACACAGCTTTTTCACCACTTCCAATAGTCAACTTGTCTAGTTGGTACAAATTCATAATGAGCAGTCCCTTTGATATCAAAGAAGGTTAGCAATGGGGATGCTGGGATAACTCAACGGTTGAGTGCTTGCCTTAACCCCTGCCTGTGCAGGTCCATATGCTGAACTGTGGCACAACTGGTAATCTCTGGAATGGGTTCACAGTGAAGACTCTTGCATCCCATGTAGGAGGCCCCCAGTTTGGTTCCCACCCCATGCAGCCCCACATCCACTTGAATGGAATGAAACCATGTTACAAATAACAATGTACAATTATGGAGACTGCTCTGGGTCCTCCCACAACCTTTCTCTCACCTCTCAAACAATAACATAAATCTTTAAAAAAATTAAAAAAGGTCAGCAACATCATTTTCCCTCTTGATTTCAACTGATGGAACTTTTTGTGTTTTTTTTTTAAAGATGTATTTTTATTGTTTTTGACAGAGACAGAGAGAAGGGGGAGGGCCCAGAACAGTCTCCATAGTTGCACATCATTGATTTTGCCACATAGTTTCATTCCACAGGTGGGAGTGGGGCTGCACAGGGCAGGAACTGGGCCAAGGTCTTCACCCTGGTAAGAACTGAACTGGCTGAACTCCCCAGTTCAGCATATGGGTCCATACGGGCTGGGGTCGGGATTCGATCCTCGGTCCCTGGGGCTGCAAAGTCAGCGCTTAACCCACTGAGCCATCCTGGCTTCCCCCTTTTTGTTTTTTTAAAGACTTATTTTTATTGTTTTGGACAGAGAGAGACAGAGAAGGGTGACAGCCCAGAGCAGTCTCAATAGTTATATGTCATTAGTTTTCTACATAGTTTCATTCCACTGGTGGGTATGGGGCTGCACAGGGCAGGGCAAGAGGCACATCCCCGTGAGTTGGGGGGACCTCCCACATAGGTTCTCCCCTGTGAGAACCAAACTGGGGGCACACCCCAGTTCAGCATATGGGTCCACCCGTGTGGAATTTGATCCTCAGACCCTGAGGCTGAAAGACAAGCAAGCACTAAACCCACTGCCATCCCAACATCCCTGAAGGAAATTTTTGGTTGTGGAGAATTGGCTGACTTCCATTGTGCACTTTGATGCTTTTGTTTCAGGGTTTTATTGTATACCCATGTTTCACCACCAGTAATAACACGGCCCAAGACATTGTCTTGGCTCTCCAAAAGGTTTGGGCGAACTTCGACTCTCCTTTGCTTTTTTGTTCATTGGTGAGCTCCTTTGGGACCATTTTTGCACATACCTTTCTCATGCCTACATTTTCAGTTCAGATTTTTCTGTTTTGTTTGCTTTAAGATTTAATTGTTTCTGAGACAAGGTGTGTGTGTGTGTGTGTGTGTGTGTGTGTGTGAGAGAGAGAGAGAGAGAGAGAGAGAGAGAGAGAGAGAGAGAAGGGGGAAGGACCCAGAGTAGTCTCCACAGTTTACATTATTAGTTGTGACATAGTTTCATTCCACACAGGTGGATGTGGGGCCACACGGGGAGGGAACCAAACTTGGGGCCTCCTTCATGGGAGTGAGAACCTTCACTACCATAATTTAGCATATAGGTTTGCACAAGCTGGGGTTGAGACTCAATCCCTTGACCTCATGGCTGCAAGGCAAGTACTCAACTTGTTGAACTATCCTGGCATCCCCAGATTTTCCTGTTTCTGTATCGATGTTTGCTGAGCATAGCTTGGTCTGCTATGCTTCTCATAGTTTGCTGACGATTTTGACACACAATTCAATGAATTTTTTCAGTGTTCTTATTAGTTCTCATTACTGAATCCCCTGGCCTGTCTTCATCACTGGTGCTTTCTCTCTCCTCAGAATAATGTTTAATCCATTTGTACACTGTCATTTTCTTCATGGTATTATCCCCATAAACTTGGACTAACATCCCTGATTTCACTTTCATTCTTGCCAAATTTAACAAGAAATCAAATGTTTGTTCATTGCTCTAATTCAAGCTCTGATATTCTCCTGATGGCATGCAAAAACACACAACAACAATAATGAACATTCAGCAAGTCACCAGCACATGTTGACAGGAACACAGCTGTGAGACACCGATTACCAAGGTCATGAAACTTACTGAGTTGTTTGTACAGCACATATAACAAGCTCACAATGGAAAGTTCACGAACTTAATTGTCAGACCTCATCGATCCAAAACCATTCACATTCCTCCTGATCCTATCTTAGGTACATCATCAGATCCTATTGTTCCTAATCCAATGTTAATGCAGTAAACTCTACCCTTACTGTAACTGTTTTAAGTGTGCACAAGGGCTGTTTGGGAAAAAATTCAACCATTGTCAATATGAGAACTTAAATGGCTGGATATTTTCTAGGCAGCTCTCGTATTTATGTGTTTTTTCTAAGTGATGTGGAGTTAAAAAAGTAATTTTCATTAAGTTTATTAAGGTGAAAAGTCTAGTAATAACAAAAAGAAAGAGGTGTGTGGGGGGGGATGGGGGAGGGGAGCTGGGTTGGCTCAGTGGGTTGAGTGCGTACTTTGCAGCTCTAGGGACGGAGGATTAAATCCCAGCTCCAGCCCATGTGGACCCATATGCTGAACTGGGGTGTGTTTCCCATGTGGGATGGCCCCCAGTTCAACTCTTGCCCCACGGCTCAGCCCCTGGCTCGAGGGGGCCTATTTCCCTACATGGCCCCATCTTCCTGTGTGGAACAAAAGAAAAACACTGATGAGTACAGCTATGGAGACTGCTCTAGGTCCTCCCCTTTCTCTTTGTCTCTCTCTGTCTTGGTCTCTCTCTGTGTCTGTCAAAAATAATTAAAAAAAAACTTACTGACTTCCATTTAACTAAAATTGTATACTGCATTCACAAAGCTGTTTTTGTAAAACTTACATTAAGTTGATTTTGTCTTAATTTGCTTTTAATTACTGTATTTCAATATTAATATCAAGGCAATACAGTTTATGGTATAGTATAAAGTATAGTATGTTAGGCCTATTTTTAATAGTAACTCTCAAGCAACCAGAAATTACATTTATCCGACATCTATCAATCCCCATGGGTGCTGATTAACTGAGTGTCTACTGTACTATGTTGAATAAAAGTGGTGAAAGTAAACATCCTTGTCTTATTCCTGATCTTAAGGTAAACACTTTTAGCTTTTTCCTATTGAGCATGATATTAGTTGTGGGTTTGTCATATATGGCCTTTATGATGTTAGCTATGGTTTTGTCATAAATGGCCTTTATGTTGAGGTATGTTCCCTCTGTTTCCACTTTGCTGGGAGTTTTTTTTTTTTCCTCTCATAAATACATGCTGTATTTTGTCAAATGCTTTGTCTGCATTGATTAATATGATGATGTGATTTTTATCCATCTTAATTATGTGGTGTATCATATTAATTGATGTGCAGATATTTGACCCAACCTTGCACATCAGGAATAAATTCTTGATTATGGTGTATAATCTTTTTAATGTAATGCTGAATTCACTATGCTAATTTTTTTGTTATTGTTAAATTTATTGGGGTGACATTGATGACAATTAAAGTGTTTCCAGGTATACAATTCAACATTACATTGTCTATACATTGCATTATTTGCTGACCACCCAGAATCAACTTTCTTTCCATCACCATATATTTGATGCCCCCTCCCTACTCCCCTCTCCCCCCAACTCGCCCACCCCCCTTCCCCCTTTACCCTCAGGTAACCACTAAACTATTGACTATGTCCATGAGTTTTTGTTTCTTTGTTACTTTTAGTTTTATATTACACCTATAAGTGAGGTCATATGTTTCTTAATTCTTTCAGTCTGACTTATTTTGTTTAATGAGATGGTTTCAAGGTCCACCCATGTTGTCACAAATTGCTGTATTTCATCTTTTCTTATTGCTGAGTAGTATTGCACTGTGTAAATGTACCACAACTTCTTTATCCAGTCATCTATCAAAGGACACTTTGGTTGTTTCCATGACGTGGCCACCATGAACAGTACTGCGATAAACATTTGGGGTACATATATCTTTACAAATTAAGGTTTTCAAGATTTTTGGGTAGATACCCAGAAGAGGGATTGCTGGGTCATATGGCAATTCCATTCTTAATTTCTTGAGGATTCTCCACACTGCCTTCCATAGTGGTTGTACCAATTTAATTCCCACCAGCAGTGTATGAAGGTTCCTTTTTCTCCACAGCTTCTCCAGCACTTGTTATCCCTTGTCTTGTTGATTATAGCCATTCTAACAGGTGTGAGGTGATATCTCATTGTGGTTTTTATTTGCATCTCTCTAATTGCTAGTGGAGTTGAGCATTTTTTCATATATCTGTTGGCTGTATGTCTTCATGAGAGAAGTGTCTGTTTGCGTCTTCTGCCCATTTTTTTATTGGATCATTTGTTTTTTTGTTGTTGAGTTGTATGGATTCTTTATGTATTTTAGATATTAGCCCCTTTTTCAGAGGCATTGTTTGCCAATATTCCTCCCATTTAGTTGGTTTCCTTTTTACTTTGTTGACAGTTTACTTTGCTATGCAGAAGCTTTTTAGTTTGATATAGTCCTATTCATTTATTTTTGCTTTTACTTTCCTTGCCTCTCGGGTCAAGTTCATAAAGTGCTCTCTGATCTCAAGGTCTGTAAGTTTAGTACTGATGCTTTCTTCTATGCAGTGTATTTTTTAGGGTCTTATGTGAAGGTCTTTAATCCACTTTGAGTTAATTTTGGTATATGTTGACAGTTCAGTCCAGATTCATTCTTTTGCATGTGATTTTCCAATTTTCCCAGCACCATTTACTAAGGAGGTTTTCTTCTCTCCTTTGTCAAAAATTATCTGCCCATATATTTATGGGTTTATTTCTGGGTTTTTTATTCTGTTCCATTGGTCTGTGTGTCTATTTTTCTGACATAACCAAGCTGTTTTGATTATTGATGATTTGTAGTAGAGACTGAAGAAGTCAGGGAGCATGATGCCTTCAGCCTTATTCTTTTTTGGAGGATTGCTTTGGCGATTTGGGGTCTTTTGTGGTTCCATATGAATATGATAATTTTTAAAAATTATTTCTCAAAAGAATGTCTTTGGTATTTTGATTGTAGTTGCATTAAATCTGTATATTGCTTGGGATAATATGGCCATTTTAACTATGTTGATTCTTCCAGTTCGTGAACATGGAATATCTTTTCATTTCTTTGTATATTCTTTGATTTCTTTTAATACTGTCATAGTTTTCCATGTATAAGTGGTTCACATTCTTTAAGTTTATTCCTAAGTATTTTATTTTTTTTGTTTTGATTGCAAAAGCTATCTTTTTTCTCATTTCTTTTTCTGAAGTCTTATTGTTTGTATATAAAAATGCTGTGGATTTTTGTACATTGATCTTGTATCCTGCAACTTTACTCTATTCATTTATTATTTGTAATAGTGTTCTGGTGGAGTCTTTAGGGTTTTTTATATAAAGGATCATGTCATCTGCAAAAAGTGACAGTTTAACTTCTTAATTCCCAATTTGGATGCCTTTTATTTCTTTTTCCTTCCTGGTGGTTCTAGCTAGCACTTCCAACACTGTGTTAAATAGCAGTAGTGACAGGGGACATCCCTGTCTTGTTCTTGATTTTAGAAGAAAAAGTTTCAGTTTTCCCCCATTCAGTATGACATTCACTGAGGGTTTGTCATATATGGCCTTTATTACATTGAAGTACTTTCCTTCTATAACCATTTTATTCTGTGTTTTGGTCATAAATTGATGTTATGTCTTCTCGAATGCTTTTTCTTCATCAATTGATGTAATCATATGGTTTTTATCTTTCATTTTGTTTATGTGGTACATCACATTGATCGATTTGTGCATGTTGAGCCATCCCTGTGCGCCTGGGTTGTGATGGGTTGTGCGCCCTGTGCCCCACTGATTGTGATGTATAATCTTTTTAAAGCATTGTTGTATTCTATTTGCTGGTATTCTGTTTAGGATGTTTACGTCGGTGTTCATCAGAGATATTGGTCTATAGTTTTCTTTTTTTGTGATGTCCTTACCAGGCTTTAGTATTAGGGTAATATCAGCCTCATACAGTGATTTGGGAAGTATTGCCTCTTCAATTTTTTGGAAAAGTTTGAGGAATACAGGTATTGGTTCCTCTTTGAATACCTAGTAAAACTTGTTAGTAAGACCACCTGGTCCTCGATTCTTGCTTTTGGGGAGATTTTGGATGAGTGTTTCAATTTCCTTAGTGTTAATTGGTCTGTTCACATTATCCAGTTTTTGATTCAGTTTAGGTAGACTATATGTTTCTAAAAACTTGTCCATTTTTTCTAGGTTGCAGAATTTGGTGGTATATAGGCCTTCATAGTATTCTTGTATGATACTTTGTATTTCTGTGGTGTTAGTTGTAATTCTCCTTTCATTTCTAATTTGGATTATTTGTGTCTTTCTATGTTTCCCCATGCTGACCCTAGCCTGGGATTTGTCAATTTCATTAAAACTTTTTCCAAGAACCAGCTCTTTGTTGCATTAATTTTTTGTAATGTTTTTCTATTCTCTATTTCATTTAGTTCTGCTCTAATTTTTATCATTTCCTTCTTTCTGCTGACTTTGGGTGTTTTTTTTTTTTTTTTTTTTTTTTTTTTTTTTTTTTTTTTTTTTTTTTTTTTTTTTTTTTTTTTTTTTTTTTTTTTTTTTTTGTTCTTTTTCTAGTTCTTTTTTTTTTTTAATATATTTTATTTAGTTATTTTTGACAGAGAGAGATAGATACAGAGACAGAGACAGAGAGAGAACTGAACTGGGGGAACTCCCAGCTCAGCACATGGTTCCGCACAGGTCGGGGCCGGGATTCGATCCCCGGTCCCCAGAGCTGCACAGTGAGCGCTCAACCCACTGAGCCATCCCGGCTTCCCCTTTTTCTAGTTCTTTAAGATATGATATTAGGTTGTTTGCTTATAATTTCTCGTTATTTCTTCTTTTTTTTTTTTTTTTCAAATTTATTTTTAAGATTTATTTTTATTGTTTTGACAGAGAGAGAGAGAGAGAGAGAAAGAGAGAGAGAGAGAAAGAGATACAGAGACACAGAGAACAGGGAGGGCCGAGAGCAGTCTCCATAGTTGCACATCATTGGTTTTTCCACATAATTTCATTCCACAGGTGGGCGTGGGGCTGCACAGGGCAAGAACTGGGTCGGGATCTCACCCCAGTGAGAACCAAACTGGGGGCACACCCCAGTTCAGCATAGCTCCACCAGGCTGGGGCCAGGATTCGATCCTTGGTCCCTGCGGCTGCAAAGTGAGCGCTTATCCCACTGAGCCATCCCAGCTTCCCTTTTGCAGTTGATTTATTGTAAATTTATTGGGGTGACATTGGTTAGCAAAAATTACATAGGTTCCAGGTGTACAGTTCTATATTACCTTGTCTATGCATTGCATTAATAAAAGCCACCACCTGCACTTGGCCCATATGGGGATCGAACCGTCAACCTTGGTGTTATTAGTACCATGCTGTAACCAACTGAGCTAACCAATCAGATCTTATTTCTTGAGATAGAACTGTAGTGATACAAATTTTCCTCTTATTACTGCTTTTGCTGCATCCCAGTAATATTGGTATGTTGTGTTTCATTGTCATTGGTTTCCATGTATTTTTATATTTTTTAAAGATTTATTGTTTTGGGGGAAGGTGGGATGGCTCAGTGGGTTAAGTGCTCACTTTGCAGCCCCAGGGACCAAGGATCAAATCCTGGCCCCAGCCTGTGCAGACCCATATGCTGAACTGGAGTGTGCTTCCCATGCAGGAGGCCCCCAGTTTGGCTCTCACCCCTGCTTCGGCCCCTGGCTCGAGGGGGCATGCCTCCCATGTGGGAGGCCCCCAGCCCAGTTCCCACCCTGCACAGCCCCCACCCACCTGTGTGGAATAAAACCATATTGAAAACTGATGACATACAACTATGAAGACTGCTTAGGGCCTTCCCCCTTCTCTCTGTCTCTGTCAAAAACAATAAAAATAAATCTTTAAAGAAAAGATTTATTGTTTTTGACAGACAGAGAGACAGTGACAGAGAGAGACAAAGAGAAAAGGGAGGGCCCAGAATAGTCTCCATAGTTGTACATCAATTTTTGACATGGTTTTGTTCCACACAGGTGGATGGGGCTGCACAGGGCGGGAACTGGCTTAGGGGCCTCCCACGTAAAGGCACGCCGCCAAATGGGGTTGAGAACCAAAGTGCCGGCCTCCCGAATGGGAAGCACACTCCAGTTCAGCATATGGGGCCACATGGAATGAGTCTAGGGTTCAATCCTTGGTCCCGGGGCTACAAAGTGAGCACTTAACCTGCTGAGCCATCCTGGCTTTCCCTGTTTCTATGTATTTTTAACTCTCTTATTTATTCTTTGATCTGGTCTTTTTTTAATAACATGTTGTTTAACCTCCATGTATATGTGTTTTTTCCTGCTTTTTGTTGTTGATCTCCAATTTCAAAGCTTTGTGATCAGAGAATACACTTCATATGGTTTCAGTCTTCTTAAACTGGCTGAGGCTAGCTTTGTGTCCCAGCATGTGGTCTATCCTTGAGAATGTTCCATGTGCACCAGAAAAGAATGTATAGTCGCGTGTTGTAGAATGAAGTATCCTGTAAATGTCAACTATGTCCAATTGCTGTAATGTATCATTTAAAGCTGATATTTCCTAATTTTATTTTCTGTTTAGATGACCTGTCCATGGCTATCAAGGGGGTGTTTAGGTTCTCTACTATTACTGTTTGTTTGTTTTTTTGTCAGTTTCTCCTTTTAGATCTGTTAGTAGGTGCTTTATAAAATTTTCCACTCTTTCACTTTGAGTCTGTGTCTGTGCCTGAGGTGTGTCTCTTGTAGGCAGCATAAGGTTGGTTTTTGTTCTTTAATCTAGCTTGCTACTCTGTCTTTTTATTTGTAAGTTCAGTCCATTTATATTTAGGGTGACAATTGATATATGAGGATATCTTATAGCCATTTTATCTTTTGTTTTCTGGTAGCTTTTTTTTTTTGCTTGTTTTTTTATTCCCATTGGTTATTGTAGTTTGATGGTGTTTATGACTGTTTTCTCTGTTTTTCTTTGTTATGTTTCCCAGTTCTAAGTTCTTTTTCAGTGGTTACCATAAACTTTATGTAAAAGAAAATTTCATATATGCAGTGATTCCTTTCCTTTCCTTTTTTTAAAAAAGATTTATTTGGTTGTTTTTGACAGAGACAGAACAGAGAGAAACAGAGAGAGACAGAGAGAAGGGGGAGTGCCCAGAGCAGTCTCCATACTTGTATGTCATCAGTTTTTTGACATGGTTTCATTCCACACAGGTAGGTGAGGGCCATGCCAGACAGGAAGCAGGCCAGGGCCTCCCACATGGGAGGCACGCCCCAATTCAGCATATGGGTCCACACGGGCCGGGACTGGGATTCGATCCTCAGTCCCCAGGCTGCAAAGTGAGCACTTAGCCCGCTGAGTCATCCTGTCTTCCCCTCGTTCATTTTTTTAAGGATGTTTGTTAGCTCCATTCTCTTTGGAAATTTAAACGTTTACTTTCTTCCCTTTTATGTTTTTTGTTGTTCCAGTTTATCTACTTTTACTGTTTGTTTCAGGTCTAGTCACCTCCTTCACTATTTCTTGAAATGCTGGTCTTGTGCTGGAGAATTCCTTCAGTTTCTGTATGTCTGAAAAGATCTTTATTCCTCCTTCATATCTAAAGGGTAACTTTGCTGGGTAGAGGATTCTTGACTGGTAATTTTTCTCCTTTAATATTTGGAGTAGTTTGTTCCATTCCCTTCTGGCTTGTAGAGTTGCTGTTGAGAAATCTGATGATAGCCTGATGGGCTTTCCTTTATAGGTTATGGTGTTCTTTGTCATGGCTGCCTTGAGGATTCTTTCTCTGTCTTTGACCTTTGATATCTTCAGTATAATGTGCCTTGGAGAGGTTCTGTTAGGATTCAAGTAGCTAGGGGTTCCAGTTCTTTCCACAGATTTGGAAGTTTTCATCTACTTGAGCAAATTCTCTGTTCCCATTTCATCCTCTGCTCCCTCTAGAATACCTCTTATTCTTATGCTATTCTTTCTAATGGAGTCAGACAGTTCTTGTAGATATCTTTAATTTTTTTTTAGCCATTAGGTCTCTCTCTTCTTCCTTCTGTGACATTTCCAAATTTCTGTCTTCAATTTCACTAATTCTTTCCTCCATCTGGTCAGCTCTGCTTCCTATGTTAGCTATTTCATTTTTCATTTCTTTTATTGTGTTATCTTCATAATTTCTATTTGCCTCTTTTCATAAATGCAGTTTTCTCTGAGATCAGTTAGCTCTGTCTTTGAGCTCTTTGAGTGTTTCCAGAATTGCAGTCTTGAATTGTCTCTCATTTAGCCCATGTGTTTCTGTAACTTCAAGTTCCTTTTTTGGAGATTTTTCTTTCTTTCTGAATGCCTTTATTCACTAGGGTACTCATTGCTGTTAGAGCATTTCTTTCCTGGACATGAGGACTTTTCCTCTGGTACACGTAAAGAAATCTTTCTCTTACTTTCTAGCTGGTGTTGCTGCTCTGTCTTAATTGTTTTTTCTCTTGGTTATTTGGTTTTCTTGTAGGGAGACTTCTTAGAAGGTGAGCTTCTCATTGACTCAGTTGCTCTGGTCTCTGTATGCCTCCTCTTTGGGAAGGTATGGTGGGCGATGGTATTCTATGCCTCCGAGATCCTACTGCAGTCAGAAGCTGCCACACCTGTGCTTCAGTTTTCCTAGATCCCTCTGCTGGCTTCAGCGGGAATGGTGGGGGCAGGATTTGTTGGGAAAGGCACAGGTCTGTTTGTGTCACAGGGTAATGGAGGCTTTCTGGCAGCAGCTCACTGAAGGCAGGTTCTCGGTAGGGTTGGTGGAGAAAGCTTTGGGAGAGAGCAAGGGGAAGCAGCCAGGTTCTGTGTCCAAGGCCACTCAGTGCTCCAGCTGGGGCCTTATGTCATCGAAAGCCACTCTGCACTTCAGTCACCAGCACACTCCTATAGCTGGCACTCCAGCCACCAGAACACCCACTTCCTGTTCTGGTCACTTCCCTTACACCCCATGGTCCCCTAGCTCTAGCCACCCTGCCCATGTGCTGGCAGCCAAACCCTTACTGTAGTCACTGGCACTGATCTCAGGCTGCAGGTGGTGTTTCATTCTGGCCTGCACCACACTATGGCCTCCCTCACTACATCATGGTTGCTACCCTCAAGCTCCTGCCATGGATGGCATCTTGCTAGAGCAAGCCATGCCCTCTTGTGCCATCCATCCCACATTCTAGCTGCTCATGCCTCTGCCTTTGTTCTAGGCCTCCAACCCACCCAGAGTCATTCTGCACTTCTACTGGTGCTCCCACACTCCCATCTCAGTCAGTGTCTCCTCTGCTGGTCTCCAGGTCAGTCTCTGGGTCAGTCACCAGGTAGGTCTCCAGGTCACACTTTTCGGCATGTCTCTGCACTGCTCCCTTTCCTTCTCACTCACCTCCCTTTCTCTTGCTTTAGGGGTTTTCTTGCGATGAGTGGGTCCCTCAGCTGAGGCTGTGTGCTGCTTAGAGATTCTCTGGTTGGATTTATTTTTTTAACTTGTTACTTTCCCAGAGAGGTTTCAAGAGTTCCTCTCCCGCTGCCATCTTGATGATCTGCTTCATTTTTTAAATTTCTTTTACGTAATTAACTTTCTAGCTAGGTTGGCCTCAGATTCTGGGCTCTTCCCTCTCCATCTCCTAAGGTCTTTGCCAATTTGCTAATATTTTGTTGAGGATTTTTGCGTCTATGTTCATCAGGGATATTGGCCTGTAATTTTTGTTGTTATTGTTGTAATGTTTTTGTCTTTTTTAAAAAACACAGTTATGGTAGCTTTGTAAAACAAGGAATCTTTCCTTCTCTTGAAGATTTTGGGATTGTTTGAGAGGGATGTGTTAATTCTCCTTTCAATGTTTACTAAAATTCACCTGTGAAGCCATCCAGTACAGGACTTTTGTTTGCTGGGAGTTTTTTGATTACTGATTCAATTTCATTATTATCAGTCTATTCAGATTTTCTTGTTTGTTTGTTTGTTTTCTTTTGTTTTGGTTTTTTTACTCATACTTTGAAGCTTTTATGTTTCTAGTAATTTAGCCATTTCTTCCGGATTATCCAATTTGTTGGCATTTGTTTGTAGTATTTTCTCATAATTCTTTATTTCTGGATGTCAGTTGCCACATCTCTTTAATTTTTTATTTTATTCCTTTGGTTTCTCTCCTTTTTCTTTTTCTTTTGTTGTTGTTGTTGTTTTTTTGTTTGTTTTGTTTCGTTTTTCATTTCTCTCCTTTTTCTTGATGTACCTGGTTAGGGGAAGCCAGGATGGCTCATTGGATTGAGCGCTCACTTTGCAGCCCTGGGGACCAAGGATTGAATCCTGGCCCCAGCCCATGCAGACCCATATGCTGAACCCCCAGTTCGGTTCTTGCCCCCTGGTTCGGCCCCTGGCTTGAGGGGCATGCCTCCCATGCTGGAGGCCCCCAGTCCAGTTCCTGCCCTGCGCGGCCCCCGTCCACCTGTGTGGACCAAAACCATGTCGAAAACTGATGAAGTTCAACTATGGAGACTGCTCTGGGCCCTCCCCCTTCTCTCTGTTTCTCTCTGCCTCTGTCTCTGTCAAAAACAATAAAATAAATCTTTAAAGGTTTATCAAATTTGTTTACCTTTTCAGAGAACCTGCTCTTGGATTCATTGATCTTTTGTACTGTTTCTATAGTCTCAATTTCCTTTATTTCTGCTCTGATCTTTAATATTTCCTTCCTTCTATTCACATTGGGCTTTGTTTGTTGTTCTCTTTTCTAATTTCTTTAGCTGTAACTTCAGTTTGAGATTTTTCTTGTTTTTTGAAGCAGGCCTGTATTGCTATGAATTTCCTTCTTAGAAACGCTTTTACCATCTCCCATAGATTTTGGGCCGTGTTTTCATTTTCACTTCTCTCACAGTATTATTTCATTTCTTTCCTGATCTCATTTTTTACCCACTTGTTGTTTAATAGCATGTTACGTAGTTTCTAAGTGTTTATCTGTTTTGTGTTTTTCTTGTAATTGGCATCACATTCATACTATTGTGGTCAGAGAAGACACTTGATATGACTTCAGTTTTTGTAAATTTACTGAGACTTGTTTTGTGACCTAACATGTGGTATAACTTTGAAAATGTTCTATATGTACTTGACAAGAATGAATATTCTGCTGTTTTAGGGTGAAATGCTCTAAAAATACTGATTAAATCAATCTGGTCTTGTGTGTCATTTAAGGCCACTATTTACTTGTTTTTTGTCTGGAAGATTTATTCATTGGTGTCAGTGGGGTGTTATCTCCTGCTATGGCTGTATTCCTGTTGATCTCTCTCTTTATGTTTGTCAATATTTGCTTTATAAATTTAGGTGCTTCTATGTTGGGTGTGCAAATGTTTACAAGGGTTCTATCCTTCACTGAATTGATGATCCCTGTATCATTATGTAGTGTCCTTCTTTGTTTCTTGTTATATCTTTTTTTATTAGTCTGTTTTGTCTTATAGAAGTATTACTACCCCTGCTTTTTTTTTCATTTTCATTTTCATTTTCATTAAATACCTTTTTCTATCCCTTTACTTTAAGTCTGTGTGTGCCTTTCTATCTGAAATGGGTCTCTTGTAGACAACATATGTATAGATCTTGTTTTCTTATTTATTCAGCTACCTTATATCTTTACTGGATAATTAAGCCATTTATATTTCAAGTGATTGTTGATAGGTATATAGTTCTTATCATTTTTATCATTCATATTTATGTCCCCCCCCCTTCTTATTCTTTAAAGAAGTCCCTTTAACATTTCTTGTAATATTGGCTTGCTGATGATGAATTCTTTAGCTTTTTCTTGTCTGAGAAACATTTATCTCCTTTGATTCTAAGTGATAGACTTGCTGGGTGGAGTTGTCCTCGTTTCTTTTCATCTCTTTGAATATTTTGTGCCAATCCCTTCTGGCCTACAATGTTTCTGTTGAGAAATCAGCTGACAGTCTTATGGGAGCTCCTTTGTAAGTAACTAACTGCTTTTCTCTTGCTGCTTTCAAGATTTTGTCTTTGTATACAACTGAAAATAACAAAGAAAAACTCATGGACAAAGTCAATAATTAGTGGTTACTTGAGGGCAAAGGGGAAAGGTGAATGTGAGAGTTAGGGGTGGACAAGTAGGGAGGGGGCATCAAATGTATGAGATGGAAAGAGAGCTGATTCTGGGTGGTGAGCATATAATGCAATGCATAGACAATGTAATGTAAAATTGTATACCTGGAACCTATGTAATTGTTACCAACCAATATCACTCCAATAAATTTAACAATAAAAAAAATTCTAGGGGAAGCCGGGATGGCTCAATGGGTTGGGCGCTCACTTTGCAGCGCCGGGGACCAGGGATCGGGTCCCGGCCCCGGCCCGTGCGGAACCATGTGCTGAACTGGGAGCTCCCCCAGTTCAGTTCTCTCTCTGTCTCTGTCTCTGTATCTCTCTCTCTCCCTGTCAAAAATAAATAAATAAATAAATAAAAAATATATTTAAAAAAAGATTATGTGCTTAAAAAAAAAAAAAGAGAAAAAAAAAAATTCTGTCATTGTCTTTAACCTTTGACAGTTTAAATATGATGTGTTTTGGTGTCAGCCTCTTTGGATTCATCTTGTTTGGGACTTTGTGCTTCCTAGACTGTATATCTATTTCATTTGCCAGATTAAGAAAGTTTTCAGTCATAATTTCTTCAAATAGGTTTTCAATCCTTTGCTCTGTCTCTTCTCATTCTGATACCCCTATGATGCAAATTTTGGTACACTAATGTTGTTTGAGAGGTCTCTTAAACTCATATGTTTTTGTTTTTCTTGTTTTGATTGGGTGTTTTCTGCTACCTCATCTCCCAATTAACAGATTTTTTTTTTTTTTTTTTTTTTTTTTTTTTTTTTTTTTTTTTTTTTTTTTTTTTTTTTTTTTTTTTTTTTTTTTTTTTTTTTTTTTTTTTTTTTTTTTTTTTTTTTTTTTTTTTTTTTTTTTTTTTT
>PVKE010019172.1:0-10924 GCA_004027555.1 Craseonycteris thonglongyai | reverse complement strand
CCCAATTAACAGATTTGATCCTCATCTTTATCTAATATGCTGTTGATTCCTTCTAATGTATTCTTCATTTCTGACTGGTTCTTTTTTATATTTTCTGTCTCTTCTTAAGTTTAGTGTCTCTTTTTTGAGGTTCTCACTGAATTGGTACATGCCTTCCTGCCCCTGTAGGCTGTGTTGGGGAGGGCTCGATATAGGCACAATGACAGCCCTGGCCCTGTAGTCATAGAACTCAGTTTCTCTCCATATGTCTTCTGTTCCTTCACTGGAGTGTAAGTTGGGCATTTGTGAGTGAGTCTGTGCACAGGGCCTTTAAAAGGATATCTGGGTTTCTAGAAGCCCTTTGTCTCTCTGGGATTGGATGAAATGAAATCCCTTCTGATTTTCACAGCTAGTTATGGTAGGGATTCCTCTTCCTGGCACTAAAACCCTAGGCTGGGGAGGTTGGGTGGGGCTGGGAGTCCTCTCTCTTCAGAAGGGACCTCTGTAGCCAAGGTATCCCTCCCAATTCTCAACCACCACATGTGGGTGTAGGAGCAGCCCATTTTATGTCATCATCACTTTTACTCATCTCTATGTGGTTTCTTCTTCATATCCTTAGTTATAGGGTTTTGTTCAGCTAGTCTTCAAATGGTTCCCCATGTTGGTTGTACTATTATTTAGTTGTCATTTTAATGTGGTCAGGGGAGGGGCATGCACAGTGTTTACTTACTCCACCATCTTGACTAGAACCCTCCAAATATTATATGACTATCTTCATAGATGCTTTTCACTTAAAAGAAGCACTTTACATCTTCTCTTTGGCAAATCTGAATCACCAGCATCACTACTCTTGCACTTTAGGGCCATTATTAAGTAAAATTAAGTGTTAATTGAATGCAAACACTTTGATACTGTCAGTCAATCTTATAATCCAAAGAGCTACTAAGCAACAAACCTGATTTGTGGATTTTATAGTCTCACTCTGGCTGCTATGTGGAAGATGAACTATGCATCAGGAAGGGAAGCAGGAAGCTAGTAAGTCATCAGAATTCAGACAAGAGATGCTAGTGGCTTTGATTAAGGTTGTGGCAGTGTGGATTGTAAGAAGGGATCAGATTTGGGATTTATTTTTTAAGGAAACCAGTAGGTCATATTGATGGCATGGTAACAAATGAGAGGGGAGAAAACATGAATTACATCTAATTTGGGGTTATACAAATTGAGATGGAAAAGGTTTATGGTAAGGAAAATGAAGGTTGAGAATAAGAAGATTAGGAGCTAGTATTAGTTAGGATACAAATTAACTTGCTGGAATAGATTTTAGTAGTTTATTCCAGATAGACTTGAATTCTCTTTGATGTGACACTGAACATAAGCAGGGGAAGCTGGGATGTAGGTTAAACGCTTGCTTTGCAGCCCCAGGATCAGAGGATCCAGTCCTGATCCCAGTCCATGCAGACCCATATGCTAAACTGGGGTGTGCTCCCATGTGGGAGGCCCCTGGTTCAGCCCCCAGCTCGCGAGGGACATGCCTCCCATGCAGGAGGTCCCTGGCCTGGTTCCTGCCCTGCACAGCCCCTGCCCACCTGTGTGAAACAAACCATGTCGAAAGCTGATGATGTATGACTATGGAGACTGTTCTGGGCTCTACCCCTTCTCTCTGTCTCTCTCTGTCTCTGTTTCTCTGTCAAAAACAATAAAATAAATCTTAAAAAAATGAATAATAATATAAGCAGCCTACAGCTGAAATGCTTGCTTCATGTATTCATAACTCAAAACTCTTATCTTATTGCCCCACTGACCCCTAGAATGGTGCTTCTCAATTGCTGGTCTGTGGTCTATCCAATGTTTTTGTCTGCATGTTCAAAGACAGTTCACCACAACACCCAATGAACCAGTGTTCCAGCCAGAGGGTCAGAGGGAAAGGAAATAATGGAGGGCCTACCTCTCTATTTGGGGGTTTATCCTGGAAGTTATACATATCACCTTTACTCACACCCCCTTAGACAGAACTTAGCCATATGACCATACCCAGAGGAGGCTAGACAATGTAGTCTTCATTCTGGGAAATGTCTTTCCAGATGAAATTCGGGGTCAGCTGCAGTCACTGCCACAGAGAAAAAATAATACTGTGTTGGCTATGATGATTTTGAGGTGCCTACTAGAAATCTAAGTAGAGCTCTTGAGTAGGTATTTGAATAAATATGTATGGAACTAAACTTCCATCATAAGGGAAGATATCAAATTTATTGTTTTGTTTTGTTTTGAGAGAGATAGAGAGACAGAGATAAAGGGGAAGGCCCACAACAGTCTCCATAGTTGCACATCATTGATTTTTCCTCATATTTTCATTCCACAGGTGGGCACGGGGCTGCACAGGGCAGGAACTGAGCCGGGGTCTCACCCTGGTGAGAACCAAACTGGGGGCACTCCCCAATTCAGCATATGAGTCCACACAGGTCGGGACCGGGATTTGATCCTTGGTCCCGGGGCCTGCAAAGTCAGCGCTTAACCCACTGAGCCATCCTGGCTTCCCCAAGATATCAATTTAAAGGCAACAGAATACAAGGGCTGTCTGGAAAGTATCCAGCCATGTAACCATTCTCGTTATATTGCAGTCTGGATTTTTTCTGGATAGCCCTCATATAGATTGTATTTGAATCTTTGGGACTGGATAAGATCACTTAAAGAGACAGTAAAGACAAAGAAGAGAGAAATCCCAGAACTGGGACCTGGGCTACTGCAATATTTTAGAGCTCTGGTTGAAAGAAGAACCAACAGTAGACTGAGAAGGAGGATCTAGTGAAAGAAGAAAGCCATGTGACAGCTCAATGGTGTCAAATTCTACCAATAAGTCAAACCACAGAGACAAAATTGAACATTTTGGCAGAAAGGACTCACTGGTGAACTTGGTAAAAAGTATTTTGGTGGAGTGATCAGGAAGAAAACCCAACTGGAGTAATTAAGGAAAGATTAGGGGTAAAGAAGGAGAGCCAAAGAATAAGTAACTCTTTAAGGGAGGTTTACAATGAATGGGAATAGAGAAATAGGGTAGTAACTTGAGTGCGACTTGGGTCTGGAGCAAGAGGGAGAGGTTTTTATCATTGTTATTTTATTGAGATGTAAGATGAGAGTACTTACAGAATTACTGGCAGATACCCAGAGTCCCCTCACTTCCCCACAGTGATACCAACCCACTGTTGCCATCAGCAGTGCTTTCATGTTTCACAGGAAGACCCACTCACATCTGCATGTTTTTGCCAAGGTTCCCTCAAGCCTACCTTTCTATTTTCTCCTTACACTCATGCCTTCATTATGATAATTGGCCTTAGAGACTATTATGGTCAATTCTGTCATGTCCTATACCCATTTATATCAGCATCCACTAGAAACCCAAGATTTCAAGTCATCACTCAACTATCTCCTTAAACTATTTCAATCTCACACCCTACCTCATGTCCCGAACCTCCTAAACTCAAAGGCCAACATGAGCCAATGCCATAGTCATCAACCTTTTCTCTGAACACTGCCTCCTTTCACTAAAACATGGCATCTCCTTAATGGCACTGATTCTTCCATTGCCCTCTCAAATGGGAACTGTTTTCTTTTCCAGACCATGTAGCCAAAGAGTGAGCTTCTTCCCAGTTTCTCATTTTGGCTGTCAGACTATCCCTCTCTCCTTAAAACTCTCCAACTTTTTGAAAGCTCATGCTGACAAAATATTTATTCCACATGATATCCTATCTTTTGCAGTCATCTGTACACTTCTGGATCAGTTCTCATTCCTTGAAGATTTTAGCACTGGACTTCCTGCCTGTCTTTTCAGCACACTTCCTATCATGATTTTTGGTGATATCAGTATCCATGTAGATCCTCCTTCTAAAGATTAATTTTTTATTGTTTTTGACAGAGAGACAGACAGAAACAGAGAGAAGGGAGAGGGCCCAGAACAGTCTCCATAGTTGCACATCATCTGTTTTTCCACATAGTTTTGTTCCACAGGTGGGTGCGGGGCTGTACAGGGCAGGAACTGGGCCGGGGTCTTGCCCCGGTGAGAACTGAACTGGGGGCACTCCCCAGTTCAGCATATGGGTCCACACGGGCCGGGGCCGGGACTCAATCCTCAGTCCCCGGGGCTGCAAAGTGAGCGCTTAACCCACTGAGCCATCCCGGTTTCCCCTAGATCCTCCTTCTAATTAGTCAGTCCTCTGACTTCTTCTCCAATGATCTTTTTTTTTTTTAAGGTTTATTTTATTGTTTTTGACAGAGACAGAGACAGAAGGGGGAGGGAGGGCCCAGAGCAGTCTCCATAATTGTACATCCTGTTTTTGACATGGTTTCATTCCACACATCCACATGGGAGGCTTGTCCAGGCATGAACCGACTGGGGACCTACCACATGGGAAGCACACCCCAGTTCAGCACATGGGTCAACACAGGCTGGGGCCGGGACTCAATCCTTAGTCCCCAGGGCTGCAAAGCGGGTGCTTAACTCACTGAGCCATCCCAGCTTCCCTTCAATGATCTTGTTTTCCATTCAACTGCATCTATCCACTGGTATATCCTAGATGTATAATTTCTACTTTTATTGCTTGTATAATCCTAAAAGAATTTTCTTAAACTACATATTATCTTGTGCATTATTTTTTTCTTTTAAGAACTGCAACTGCAATCTTAATGCTCTCCCTTAAAAAGGTCCATATATGTATCCCTCCCACTTCAATCACTTGCTCAGTTAACCATACCATTGGAGTCTTTAATTAATTATTTTTTCTCTATTTGGCCAAAATACACATGGACGCAGAACAGAGTCTAAGCCTTGACTCAGACCTTTTCACCTTCTTACCTTGGCTCCATCTGTAAGTCAACCAAGTGGAATCTCTACTCCAGATTAAAAATTACTTCAATTTATTATTATTTTTAAAGATTTTATTGGATTTTCTTTTTTTTTGGACAGAGACAGAGACAGAAGGGGAAGGGCCCAGAGCAGGGGCCACCCCGAGCAGGAACTGGGCTAGGGCCTCCCACATGGTAAGCATGTCCAGGGAGTTGAACTGGGGACCTCCCACATGGGAAGCTCACCCCAGCATATGGGTCCACACAGGCTGGGGCAGGGATTTAAATCTCAGACCCCGGGGCTGCAAAAGAGTGCTCAACCCACTAAGCCATCTGGCGTCCTCAATTTATTTTAATACAATCTTTGGGTAAAGCCATTATTGACAGCAAGATCATAATGCAGAAACTACAGGAGACTTAAAAAGACCTGCAGGAGAAGCTGGGGTGGCTCAGCGGGTTAAGCACTTGCTTTGCAGCCCCGGAGCCCGAAGATCGAATTCTGGCCCCAGCCCATGTGGACCCATATGCTGAACTGGGGTGGGCCCCCAGTTCAGTTCTTACTGGGGCCCATGCAGGAAGCTCCTGGCCCAGTTACTGCCCTGCACAGCCCCCTGCCCACCTGTGCAGGGAAACTACATGGAAAACTAATGCTGTCAACTATGGAGACTGCTCTGGGCTCTCCCTCTTCTCTCTGTCTCTCTCTCTCTCAAAAAAAAAATTTTTTTTTTAATCTTAAAAAAAAAAAAAAAAAAAAAAGACCTGCAGACAAAACTGAATAGCTCCAAAACATTAGATGATAACTATAACCCCAGCTGCTGTCTAGAGTGCCAGAATCGGTGTAAACAGTTTAGTAAATATTATAAGATTTGCTATAACCAAGTTGAAGTACTTTACTGAATAACTCTTGTAAATTTTAAAATTTATTTTATTGTTTTTGAGAGAGACAGAGAGACAGAGAGAAGGGGGAGGGCCCAGAGCAGTCTCCATAGTTGACAGCACTAGTTTTCCATAAAGTTTCACTCCACAGGTGGGTGCGGGGCTGCTCGGGGCAGGAACTGGGCCTGGAGCCTCCCGCATAGGCCCTGGCAAGAACTGAACTGGGGACACACCCCAGTTCAGCATATGGGTCCACCTGGGTTGGGACCGGGATTTGATCCCTGGGCTCCAGGGCTGCAAAAAGAGCACTTAACCCTCTGAGCCATCCCAGCTTCCCCTGCTTTACATTTTTGTAGCTCTATAATCTATAAACATGTATTCAATCTGTTACAATGTTACATGTCAAAAATCATCTGGAAAATTCCATTGTATGCTTATGACAGTGAATAAAGAAAGTAACATTATGTTTTGAAAGTAACAAATGTTTTGACCTCCTGGATCCTTGGAAAGGGTCTCAAAGACTATCAGCACATTTTGAGAACTTCTGTCATAGATCCAAAAATCCATTCTACTAATACTGATATTCTGGTTTCATTTCTGAGATCTGATTTGAAGATTATAAGTATTACCAAATTTTGGTGAAGCTGGGATGGCTCAGTGGGTTAAGCACTCACTTTGCAGCCCTGGAGACCAAGGATTGAATCCCAGCCCTGGCCCATGTGGACCCATATGCTGAACTGGGGTGTGTCCCCAGTTCAGTTCTTGCCAGGTCCTATGTGGGAGGCTCCAGGCCCAGTTCCTGCCCTATGCAGCCCCGTGCCCACCTGTGGAGTGAAAACTATGTAGAAAACTAATGATGTGCAACTATGGAGACTATTCTGGGCCCTCCCCCTTCTCTGTGTCTCTCTGTCTCTCTGTCAAAAAACAACAAAAAATCTTTAGAAAAAATACTAACACTGTGAAGTGATAATGGGTAAAAAATGTTGACTTCAAAAAAGGTATAATAATAATAAAGTGATTTTTATTAGAAAGCAAAATAGGTAACTTAAATCTATGTGTATGGGGATGCTGGAATGGCTCAGTGGGTTCAGCGCTCATCTTGGGACCCCAAGGTCTGAGGATTGAATCCTGGTCCCGGCCCATATGGACTCATATGCTGAACTGGGGTGTGCCCCCAGTTTGGTTCTCACTGGGGCAAACCTCCTATGTGGGAGGTCCCCAGCTCACAGGGCGGGGGGGCCAGGGGGGGTGCCTCGCCTGCCCCAGCCAATTCCTGCCCTGCGCAGACCTGCACCCACCTGTGGAATGAAAACTATGTAGAAAACTAATGACATGCAACTATGGAGACTGCTCTGGGCCCACCCCCTTCTCTCTTATCTCTCCCTCTCTCTGTCAAAAACAATAAAAATAAATCTTTACAAAAATCTATTATAATGCCAAGTTCAAAAAGATACCTCTATTATAGTATTAGTCACATGCACTGCAATTACTTGTTAATTCTTTCCTATTTATAGCTTGTGAGTTTGGAAGAAGGAATTGGGATTCGATTCATGTCACATCTTTGGTTTCTAGGATAATATCTAACACACTAAATATTTCTTTAAGATTTATATTGTTTTTTTTTTTAATTTTGGATTTTTTCCTTTTTTTAGTATATTTTTATTTATTTATTTATTTACTTATTGACAGAGAGAGAGAGAGAGAGAGAGAGAGAGATACAAAGAGAGAGAGAGATACAAAGAGAGAACTGAATTGGGGGAGCTCCCAGTTCAGCATGTGGTTCCGCAGGGGCTGGAGCTGGGATTCGATCCCTGGTCCCCAGCGCTGCAAAGTGCGCGCTTAACCTACTGAGCCATCCCGGCTTCCCCTATATTATTGTTTGAGAAAAGGTAAGGGGGGGGGGAGGGCCCAGAGCAGTCTCCATAGTTGTACATCATTAGTTGTGACATGGTTTCATTCCACACAGGTAGGTGTAGTGTGGGGCCACTCGGGGTGGGAACCAAACCTGAGGCCTCCTACATGGGAGATGGGGGAACCTTTACCACACAGTGCTATCCAGCAGTTACCAGTTGGGCCTCAGTTCAGCATATGGATTTGCACAGGCAAGGGCCAGGAATTGAACCCCGGACACGACGACTTCAAAACAATGCTCAACAGCTGGGCTATCCTGGCATCCCCAAACACACTAAATATTTGATGGATGAATTTAACTGCTTAGAATGTACAATGCCTACACATCGTATTACATTTTCTATTAATCACAGCAAACTGTATTTAATCAACATTCAACAACTTTTTCAAACTCACGATCCTATGAAGAAAACCATGATCTATGTGGTATTTTAATGTCTTTATAAACCCCTAATCACTTTCCTCATGACGCATTTAAAAATGGTCTTCGACTTCAAGATTATGTCACCCGATATAATTCTTAATTTAATGAGGAAAACCAAGTTATGACTGCTTTTCCTTCTCAGATTTGAGGTTTAAGATGACCTTTGCGTGGGGAAAGAGAAAAAAAACTGCCCTTCATATTAAAAGTGGGTAGATGCCACATGTTAATTTTACCCTTCCTCACCGCTTCTCCGCCTTTTGGCTAGGAGCAAGTGTAATTTTACCCATCCTCATACACACTTACGTGTTGCATACGCTGCTAAATATCATGCACGGACACCCCACATCCCAAATTTGGCTGGAGTAGCATGTCTGGAAAATATCTCTGCAGCGTGTGGGTGTCCTGCTTCTCCTCCCTGGGATCAGGGTGGGGTCATTAACTGGTCCAGCCAAGACCCAACTGAGCATCCTCCAGACATGAGGCACTTCCTTCCCAGAAGTGGAGGGTCACAAGGGAATCTGACTAAACCTTAAGACGCGGGCCCGGTGAGTACGGCGGACCCAGGGGCCTAAAGGGTGTGGGAGGGGAGTGAGCCATTGACTAGCTCTGACTCCCAGGGTCTATGCAGGCCAAGGTAAAGGCCAGCCCTCCAGGCCGCAGGGGAAACCGGAAAGAGGGTCGGGAACTTCCGGTCCCCAAGAGCCGCAGCCCGACGGTTCTCTCCCGCAACCTCAGAGTATGGCGACCTGGCGCGCACGCGGCACAACCTCAGCGCCGACAGTCGGCCAGGACCGGGACACAGGGAGGGCAGGGGACGCCACATAAGACCGTACCTCTGCCACGGGCGTGAAGCGCCTAAGACCCACCCCCGCGGCGAAAACACCCGCTACGCACGCAGCTCCGCCTAGCGCACGGCAGGGGCGGGGCCGTCCATCTGTCCGGAGCAGATTCGCTCGGGCTGGGCTGGGGGCGGGGTCGGCCCACCCAGCCACAACTAGCCCCGCCCCTCCCGCTCCTGGACCCTGTGGGAAATAGGGGTGGGTCCTAGGCCTAGTGTGGAGGGAGGAGGCGGCGGTTTTCGCCACAGGGCAGAATTCCAGAGGGCTTGGCTACGGGGGAATGAAGCCTCCGCCTTCTCGGGAAGAAGCCTTTAAATACGGGCCCAGGCCCAGGGCTCGTGGTGCAGTGAGCGATTTGGCGAAGTGTCTGCAGTGTGGCCCAGAGGGAGAACCTTGTCCGAGCCCTGGGGATAGGAGCAGAAGCTGCTTTGGGTGCTTGGAAGTGGGTAAGCATCTTTCCCAGACTGGCCCTGCCGTCCCGTTGGGATGCTCTAGGGTCCCGGCGACATATGCAGCGAGAGGAGCCGGGGTGCTCCGGGTTGCTCCCTACCTTCCGTTCGTGCTTCTCGTCTGATGACCCCCGTCTCTTTTGGGCTCTGGGCGGGAATCGCCTTTTGGATCTGCTGCCCTGTGATGGGTGGGGTAGGTTGGGCTCTTTAAAGACTCGCAGGCCTTCCAGGCTCATTTCTTTATTCTTTTTCCTACTTTCTGACTTGAAATGAGTTTTTACCAGCGACTGAGAAAGCCGAAGGTCCATCGAAGGAAGTGGTCCTCCGGCTGAGGACCCCATTTTGGTCTCAGTCATAGTCTTTTGTTTGTGTAAAGTCTTTACCTGGAATCTGTTGCTTTCCTCATTGCACTGGCCGCCCTTCTTAGGAAACTAACGAGAAAAGAAAGCCAGAACGCCTTTTTTTTTAGTTTTATTTATTTATTTATTTATTTATTTAGACAGAGAGAGAGATACAGAGACAGAGAGAGAACCGAACTGGGGGACCTCCCCAGCTCAGCACGTGGTTCCGCACAGGCCCGGGCGGGACTCGATCCCCGGTCCCCGGTGCTGCAAAGTGAGCGCTCAACCCACTGAGCCATCCCGGCTTCCCCAGAACGCCTTTTTAAGAGTGAAATCCTAAGGCATTCAATCGGGACATCTGTATGGGCTTGTCCTGGAATCTATTGTTAGTCGCCACACCATGTAATTGCTTTATTTCATGTCAGGGAAAGCCTTTTTTTTGGGTGCTTCAGATGATGTTTATGTTGAGACCTTAAAAAATTATAATTTTTATGTAGGAAGATAATTGAGTACGGTTGAGAATTCTGGTATATAAAAGAAAGGGATTTAATGGTAGGGAGCTTTTCGCTGATATACAGAACAGTAGCTGTTCATTGACTGCCCTCAAAGACACAGGGAGTCTGAGTCTTCAAGTCCCCTACGAAATGGAGAACAGATGTCAGGTCTGTTTCTTCAGGGGAGTTATGGAAATGAAAGAGCTTACTGTCTGTTCTGAGATGTGCTTGGTAGTACCCAGCATCTAGTTCAAGGTACCGGTAAGTGGTAGACAGCCCTGATTGAAAGTTCTCATTTCTTCTCCCATTGCTATTCTTATTTCTCTAACATACAATCAATAATTCATAAGCATATTCCCTCCTTCCTCTTGCTATTTCTACAGCTTTATGTGATACCCTTTAGATATAACGTTAACACTCTCACTGATTACGTATTTTTCCTGGGTCAGGCATCTGTTAGTGTTTAATTTTTGGAAATGACTAAGATTTGTGGAGTTGACACATCCAGCTACAACATCCTTTGCTTTAGCCGCTGGGTAATTATGCAGAGTATACTGAGAAAGGGGTGACAGTAGAGGGGTTACATTCAGTTTGAATTGTAGTAGGACCTTCCATATTTGTCAGCCATGTCTTCTAGGTTGAAATATTTCTGTTTATTTTTTTATTGTTAAATTTATTGGGGTGACATTGATAACAATTATATTGTTTCCAGATGTACAGTTCTACATTACATTGTCTATACATTGCATTATGTGCTCACCACCCAGAATCAGCT
>PVKE010019171.1:0-28945 GCA_004027555.1 Craseonycteris thonglongyai | reverse complement strand
ACTATTAGAATGACATAAATAAGTGGAAGGATTGCTCTGGCCTAGAAGTAAGGCAATTGGCTAAGGACTATCAGGATGACAGGTAAGTGTATCTGAAATAAAAAAATAAACTTAGTCTGGCATAATAACAGTGCACTCAGTCCATAACCAATTTAAGCAAAGAGCACAAAGTATATTACTTTCAAAATTGAAGGACACAATTCAATATCATTTTAAAAAGAAAAATAAAAGTGTAGGAAGGGAGTTCGTGAATACGTCACAGGGAAGGAAAGATAAAATTAAAATGACGACTTCAAATACTTTGCATTTCTACCAAGAGCAAAAATAGTTTTGATTATATATTGAATGCTGAAATTTCTATTCCCTTCTTTGCAAGTGGTGGGGGAGGGTGAGAGATATCCCACAGATAACATATTAACAATGAATCTTAGGTCTATTTCTCATAAAACTTCAAGTTTACTTTTGTATGCATTTTTCCCCCTTTTTTGCTTTCTTTTTTATTGTTAAATTTGTTAGGGTGACATTGATTAGGAAAAATTACATAGGCTCCAGGTGTACAATACCATAGTATATCATTCGTGTGTTACAACATGTGTTCACCACCCAGATTCAGCTTCCTTTCCATCACCATATATTTAGTTTCCCCTCTCTCCACTCCCACCCCTCTCTCTCCATTTACACTACCCTTGCCCCTTACCCTCAGGTAACCACTAAATTATTGACTATGTCCATGAGGTTTTGCTTCTTTGTTGCTTTCAGTTTCATATTGCACATATGAGTGAAGGCATATGGTTGTTCGCTTCTTCTGTCTGGCTTAATTTGTCTAGCGTGATGGTCCCAAGTTCCATCCACAGTGTTGCAAATTGCAGTATTTCATATTTTATTATAACTGAGTAATATATAAATTATGTAATATATAAGGGATATATATTACATAAAAAAGCCAGACAGCTTTTTTATGCAGTCATCTGTCAAAAGGTACTTTGGTTGATTCCATGAATTGGACACTGTAAATAGTGCTGCAATGGATATTGGGGTATGTATGTTTTTATGAACTAAGGTTTCAAGTTTTTCGGGTAGCTACCCAGAAGATTAATTGCCAGGTCATATGGTAGGTGTGTATGCACTATTTTATGTCTTATTGACTCCAAAGATGAACTACGTTCATGGTGGGTCCACTTCCTCCTCCTCTGGCCCTGATTTCTTTTTCCCTATGCTGTCTTGAAAATTAAAGTGAAATAAAATGAAACAGGGACATCTTCATAGTTTGTTCTATTCCTGATATCTCCCAAGTTAGCACACCTCTTTTAAAATGTTTTATTTCTCTTTGTTGGTTTGTTGGTTTATGAAACTTTTATTGAATATTAATGCATGTAAAGAAAAAAGCACAAAGCATAAATGTACAGCTCAATGAACTATCACAAAGCTACATAAAACCTAAGACAAGAAATACTAGTATCCTGATATGGGCCTTTCAATTGTTATTCCTTCTTCCACCCTAAAATTATAAGTAATTTAATATAATAAAGGCATTGTAATATAATAAAATATTTTTATATCTATATAGTTGTATTTATATTATATATTATGTTAGATAGTATATGTGTGTGTATGTGTGTGTGTGTGTGTGTGTGTGTGTGTGTGTGTGTATCTTTGTATACATATGCATTAACCATAATTCAAACTTCTTTCACTGTGAATAAATTTTGCCAGGATTTTCTCTATTTTTTAAAGTGTTTATATCATTTTACATTTCTATTAGCAATGCATGAGAATTGCAATGGTTTTATCCAAGTATTTTAGCACCATTTTTTGAAAAATATTATCTTTTCCTCATTGATTTGTCTTGGCATTTAAAAAAAAAATCAGTTGGACAGATGTGTATGTGGTTCTAGTTATAGACTGTGGATTTTTTTTTTTTTCATTTTTTGATATATTTACCTTTAGGTTACTATGAGTGAGTCTGATTCTGTAATTCTAGACTGTGTGTGTGTGTGTGTGTGTGTGTGTGTGTGTGTGTATGAGTGTGTGTTTAAGATAATTTTTTATTGCATGCAAACATCAGATTCAGAACACAGAGATTGAGATAAATAGCATATTTTTGTCCAGAATGGTCACATCTTTTCAAATATTAGGCAACTAGTGTGGAGGTTTGAATTATAATCAAATTGTGGGTTTGGGTGTCATAGATATTATGGTTAACTTTAATGCATGAATCGCTTCACATTTCTTTTGCAGCTAGGGTGATGCAGAGCTTTTCTCAGTGTTCTGGCTCTCTCCTCGGGTTTCAACTTATGATCTGTACCTGTTCATTAGAAGCAGTCACTCTCTCTGCTTTTGCCCCTTCTGTCCTGTACCCTACTATTAATACTATGTATCTTGTTCCTTGTATTTGCTTGCTTTGTGGTGGTGGTGGGCAGGGTGTGCTCTTTGTTTTCTTGCCCCGCCTGTGTTAGGCAGGCTTTGTGTTCCTTGGTCACAAAGAAGCAGCTTTCTCAGGCATTATGCCCACAGTAGGCTAACTCTGCCTTTCAGATTTTTGGAGTAGATAACCAAAATGGAGTTTTCTGGTCATATGCTAATTCTAATCTTAATGTTTTCAAGAACCTCCATAATGTTTTTCATAGTGGCTGCACCAATTAACGTTTCTAGCGATGGCGTATGAGGGTTCCTTTCTCTCTACAGCCTCTTCAGCACTTGTTGTTCCTTGTATTTTTGGTGATAGCCATTCTAACAGGTATGAGGTGGTATCTCATTGTGGTTTTGATTTTCATTTCCCTAATAGCTATTGAAATTGAGCATTTTTCATATATCTGTTGGCTGTTTGTATGTCTTCATGGGAGAAGTGTCTGTTCAGGTCCTCTGCCCATTTCTTAATTAGATTGTTTTTTGTTTGTTTGTTTGTTTTTGAATTGTATAAGTTCTTTATATATTTTTAATATTGGCACCTTATTAAATGTATTGCTTGCATATATCGTCCCTCATTCAGTTGGTTGCCTCTTTGTTGATTGTTTGTTTAGATATGCAGAAGATTTTCAGATTGTTATAATCCCATTTATTTATTTTTGTTTTTACTTCCTTTGCCTTTGAAGTCAAATTAATAAAATTTCTTATAATCCAACATCCATAATTTGATACTGATGTTTTCTTCTATGCAAGTTGTTTTAAATCTTATCTTTAGGTTTTTTTATCCATTTTGAGTTAATTTAGGGATATAGTGACAGATAACGATCTAGTTTTATACTGTTGCATGTGGTTTTATAATTTTCCCAGCACCTATTTATGAAGAAGCCTTCTTATTCCATTGTATGTTTTTGGCTTGTTTATTGAAAATTATTGCTCATTTATATGTTGGTTTATTTCTGGGTTTTCAATTTTATTCCATTGGCGTTTGTGTCTTTTTCTGCTAATTCCTGCTGTTTGATTATTGTTGCATTGAAATCAGGTAGTGTGATACCTCCAAACTTTTTATTGTTTTGTTTTTTCTTAGGATTGTTTTCTTGCTGTGGCTACTCAGGAGTTTTCATGATTCCATGCAAATCTAACACTTTTTTTATTTTCTTAAAATTGCCATTGCTATTATGATGGGGAGTGCATTAAAACTGTATATTGCTTTGGGTAATATGGTCACTTTATGTTGATTTTTCTAAATTGTGAATATGGAATGTATTTTCATTTCTTTGTGTCTTCTTTAATTCTTTTAAATAATGTCTGATAGTTTTCAGTATATAGATTCTTCATATCCTTTGTTAGGTTTATTCCTAGGTTTTTTATTGTATTGCTATTGTAAGAGGAATTCCTTTCTCTCTCTCTTTTTTTTTTCTGAATTCCACTGTTAGTATATAGGAATGCAATGGATTTTTGTATATTGATTTGGATCTGACAACTTTTCTGTATTTGTTTATTGTTTCTAAAAGTTTTTTTACGAAGTCTTTATGTTGTCTTTATTTAAAAAATCATGTCATCTTTCGAAAGTGACAATTTCTAACTTAAATGCCTTTTATTTCTTGCTCTTGTCTGATTGCTCTGGTTAGGTCTTCTAACAAACACTATGTTGGATAACAGTGGTGGCAGGAGCATTCGTTTCTTGTGCCTGATTTTAAAGAAAAAGCTTTCCGTTTTTCACTATTAGGTATGATAATGATATTTGCTGAGGGTTTGTTATATATGGCCATTATTATGTTGTGGTACTTCCCTTCCATACTCATGTTATTGTTTCAATAATAAATGTATATTGTTTTTTTCAAATGCTTTTTCTGCATCAATTGATATAATCATGTAGATCTCATTTTGTTTTTGTTGTGTAAGATATTGATTAATTTGCATATCTTGAACTATCCTTTTGCCCCTGGAATAAATCCTACTGGATTGTGATGTATGATCTTTGTATTTATCAGAGATATTGGTCTGTAGGTGTGTGTGTGTGTGTGTTATCCTTACTAGGTTTTGGTATTAGGGTAATGTTGGCCTCATAAAATGAGTTGAAAATTATTGCCTCTTCTTTAAGTTTTTGGAAGAGTCAGAGGAGGGTAGATATTAAATCAGGGCTGGGAAAGGCACTGATTGTGGTCTACAGGTCTACAGCCAAGCAAATTTGGGGTGACTACCTGAATAATAAAATAAATAACTAGTGAACAACAACACTTGGAGAAGTAAACTTTATCCTGAAAAAAATCTGCCCAGGCCTGTATTAAATTCTCTTTAAATGTTTGGTAGAATTCATTAGTAAAGCCATCTAGTCCTGGACTTTTGCTTTTGGGAACGTTTTAGATGATTGTTCCAATTTTCTTACTGTTCTTCAATCTATTTAGATATTCCAGTTCTTCATGATTCAGCCTAAGAAGGCTACATATTTCTAAGAATTTATCAATTTTCTCTAGGTTATTAAATTTGGTGGCATATATATTCCTTCATATTATCCTTGTATAATTCTTTTTATTTATTTATTTATGCCATTACTTATTCTATTAGAATTATACTTATTCTATTAGAATTATTACTTATTCTATTAGAATAATAAATAGAATTCTATTTATTCTATTTATGTCATTACTTCTCCATTTTCATTTCTGATATTGTTTATTTGTGTCTATTCTCATTTTACCTTAGTGAGTCTAGCCAAAAATCTGTCAATTCTATGAATCCTTTCTAAGACCCAGTTTTTTGTTGCATTAATTTTATCGATTGTCCCTTTGTTCTCTATTTAATTTAGTTCTGCTCTAATTTTTATTATCTCCTTATTTCTGCTGGTTTGGGTTATATTTGTCATTTTTTTAATTCTTTAGGATGTAATGTTCAGTTGTTTATTTGGGATTGTTCTTGTTTCTTGAGATAGGCATGTAATCATATACATTTTTCTCTTAATATGGCTTTTGATGCATGCATTCCAATAATTTTGATATGATGTATTTTCATTCTCATTTGATTCTATATATATATTTTGATCTCTCCTTTTATTTCTCTTTGGCCCAGTCATTCTTTGATACATGTTATTTAATCTTTAACTATTTGTGACTTTTCCCACTTTCTTTTGTAGTTGATCTCTACTTTCAAAACCTTATAGTCAGAGAATATACTTGGTTAGATTTCAGTCCTCTTAAATTCGCTGAGGCTAGCTTTGTATCCTATGTTGGAGAACATTGCATGTACCCTAAAAAAGAATGTATAGGTTTGTGTTCTAGGATGAAATGCTCTGTAAATGTCAATTATGTCCATTTGGTCCAAGGCATCATTTGAGGTTGATATTTTCTTATTGATTTTCTGTTTGGCTAATTTATTGATAGCTCTCAATGGTATATTTAGGTCCTCTACTATAACTGCATTTTTGTTAATTTCTTCCTTTAGTTCCATTAGTAGTTGCCTTGAATAATTTGGTGCTTCCTGTTTGGGAGCATAAATATTAATGTGTTATGTCTACTTGTACTGTTCCCTTTATTAATATAAAATGTTAATCTTTGTCCCTTGTTACCTTTTCTTTACTACTACATTCTGTTTTGTCAGATATAAATATGGGCACACCCATTTTTATTTGGTTTCTAATTGCTTTGAATATTATTTTTTACCTTTTTATTTGTGTCTGTATCTATCCTTGTAGCTGAGATGTGTCTTTTGGATTGCTACCAATTTTCTTGTGAGCACCTGCTGAAGGTTTGTAGAATAGGTCCTTTGAGTAGGTGTAAACTGTTTTGTGTCAATGCCTCTCAGTTTCTATCCTCTGATATTGGTTCACACTCAACTTCAAAATATGCTATTTCTTCATAAGTTTATATATAAATTTAATGTCAACTGTTTTTCCTAGCTAGATTTTTATATGGACAAATAAGTGAATAGAAAAGATATAAAAACATTGAAAATGAAGTGCTATAAGAGAGAAGGCAATCTGTTATACATTAAGATATATGATATTAATAAAGTTTTTATCATAAAATATATGGAACTAAAGTTTTATTACCAGTGTAACTGAATAGAATGTCCAGCAATATACCAAAGGACATATGAAATTTTGCATATGACAAATGTGGCCTCTCAGATTTCTTGTGAAAAGATGGAAGTCTTAATAAAAAGTGTTGTGATAAGCAAGAAGATAATATTATTATATATATTACACAATCTATTATGATGTCTACATAGATCGCATAGATTAGATGTATAAATGTAAAAATTGTAAAACCATATTCATACCAGTAAAAAGGCATACCTGATTTGCATTATAATTTTTAAGACTGTGGTCCCAGAGATAAATTCAATTTGTCATGCATAGTGTTTTATTTTATTGGGAAGGCAGAATTATTGTGTTTATGTTTTTTTTTCTTTTTGCCTGCAGAACATATACTCTCTTTTGTATATATTTCTATCCTTTCCTATTGGCTTTTAGCTCACCTGCTTCATCTAACTTCCTATATAATCTCTGAAGTTATTTTGGTTAACTGATTCACACATATGACAGGGATGTCTAAAGCACCCTCTGGTCAGGAAGAAACCAGAATTAGAAGCAGCTGGAGCATTTAACCATTGTTCCTCAGTAACTGTGGTATTTTGTAATATATTTATGGAACGTAAAGGTAAATGCTCAATTATCATAAAATCCGTTTATTTGTTCTGAGTAAATAGTATCAATAATATTAGCAATATTATAAAAACGATTTTTGGGAAAAAAGTTTATAATGTAAGCTGTTACTTAGTAAGGGAGGCTGTATTTGACTTCAGATATTTGTGGAACAAACAGACATATGCTCCAATAAATTACTTGACC
The DNA here is from genome assembly GCA_004027555.1 of Craseonycteris thonglongyai. NCBI lineage: Eukaryota > Metazoa > Chordata > Mammalia > Chiroptera > Craseonycteridae > Craseonycteris > Craseonycteris thonglongyai. The sequence goes on along the minus strand of PVKE010019171.1, from coordinate 21,693 downwards.
ATACTCAGACCTATCACCTCTATTATTTTTTGCATATAAAGCTCCTCTTCTCTGCTTACACACATATATCAAAAGAAGTCAATAGAAAATGAAGAAAGAGAAAAGGAAGTGACATCAACTGCTGCCAAGGGATGTGAAACTTGCAAGCAGAAGAAGGAAAAGGGGAACAGGTGTTAAGGCAGAGAAATAGGAGAAGTGAGAAGTATATTTCATAAAAATTATGTCAGAGTGGGGAAACAAGTTTACCTTTCCTTTTAGCCACCTAACATGTGGGTCAGAGCTGAGTTAGAGACATATGACAGGTATTTAAACTACATGTAAAATTATAATTTGGATTTAGACTTCTCTTTGTTTTTTCAATGAGAGTGTTTGTTTAGCAGAAAGCATGTGAAAACTATGAAATCTGTCTGACTTATTAGTGAGAAGACTGGAAAATAAAGTCACTGGAATGTGTTTAAAAACACTGAAGGCAAGGCCAGATATTCAGGGCTGCAGATACGGCCACGTAACCAGGGCAAGTCTGGAAGTAAAACAATATGATTTACTGGAGGAAGGTTAGTGGTTTTACAGCAAGAATATTATATAATAAGGCCATTCATTATTATTGTATATAGAATTTCAAAATTAGAGTGTTGTCTTAATTATAATGGCCCATTATAGTCATTATGTATACCGGTATATTGCTTTGTGTAAAAAACTCAAATTTATGAGCAATCATTTAATTTTTAATGCAAAAAATGTTTATAGGTATTAAAATACTAAATAACACTAAAAGTTTCCTGTCTGCCTAATTAATAAATTAGACTAGTGACAGGAGGGAACTTCATTACATAATAATGAATTTTCTATAGATCTTGGTATTACTGTACTTTAAAACATTGAAATAGAAAACTTTTTTGAATGTTTTTTTCTCCTTTTTATCAGAAAAAATTGCTTTGCTGTAGTAATAAAGCCAGATGGTTATGAATGTCACATAGATTCTGGAAACCATAAGGCTACATAATTCAGATGATTAGAGCATTATTGTTAAAATGCTATCACTTTTAGTGGATTTCCTAGGAAATTCTAGGAAAATGCTTTGTCTTCACTGAATATCTACACCTCTATTCACTCTAAATTTAATTGCACTGATGTTTTAACTAAATTCTGGAGAAACAGAAGAGATTAGATAAAGTGACAATGGCATATTTGATATTTTTTCTAATCTGATAGATTTAGTAATATGTAATGACACGCTTTTCAAAGAGTTAGCATTAAAAAATATTTACTGTTAGAAAAAATATTTAATTTTTTACCTTATAGAATGTTTAGAAATAGTAGAGATAAGGTTCTATGCTATATATTAGCCATAGTTAGATGGGAAAAGTGAATAACTTGGAGACTTAATTTGGGAGGTATTTAACTAAAGTGTGGGCAAAAGTATAATTTGTAAATTTTGTCACACATAGATATAAATTATAATCTGTATGGTTACAATGGATTTGGAAATAATATTTTATTCCCAAAGACTCTCAACTTGAGGTTAAAGAATGTAGTTAGAGGAAGCTGGGATGGCTCAGTGGGGTAAGTGCTCACTTTGCAGCTTCGGGGACTGAGGATCCAGTCCCAGTCCTGGCCCATGCCCACCCATGTGCTGAACTAAGGAGTGCCCCCAGTTCGGTTGTCACCGGGTGAGACCCCAGCCCAGTTTCTGCCCTGTGCAGCCCCACTCCCACCTGTGGAATAAAACTATGTGGAAAAACCGATGATGTGCAGTTATGGAGACTGTTATGGGCCCCCCCTTCTCTTTGTCTCTGTCTCTGTATCTCTCTCTCTCTCTCTCTCTCTCTCTCTCGGTCAAAAACAATAAAAATAAATCTTAAAAAAAAAGAATGTACTTAAAAATCAGTAAATTTTTATCTTCACCTCTGCTTTATTGAAGCTCAGAAAGTATAGGTAGGGACTTGTTCCTTTGTTTGTTTCTGTCTCGGGCCTATCTGCTGCATGAAATACTGAAACATTTAGAAAAGATTAAATTCAGATAAGTCAAGTATACATAGCACAGTAGCCTGAGATACTGTAGTAGAGGCATGCTCATACTTTAAAATTTAAACTTTCTTATGTGATGGTCAGATGGATTTTATATCTGTTCAAATACTGCTATTCTGTCATTACATTCACTGGAAACTTCAGAGTAGATTCTTCACTGGGTTTTGATTGACTATTGTTTCAATACAACATTAGTGTTGCACAAAAAATGAAATTATAATAAAATATGTTTATTTGGAGTTTCCAAATGAGCACATTAATTTGGGTCATACTTGCCAGAAATACATTGTTTCCACATAGCTCTAATTTTGGATTTTTTTTTTTATCTGGAATGTCATCAGATCTTTAGAAAATGGAATGCCTCCTGGCAGTACAAACTTCTTTTGCAATTCTGTGTCATCATAATGCTTAATTTAATAATGAGGTCCAATTTGTTCTCTGAGCATGAACATTTTAATTATGTAAAATATCAATAGAGATAGCTTGGTAACAGATATTCTTTATCTCTGAAAAGTAAGGCACACATAAACATTAATTTGTTTCTCTCGTTTCATCGTCCTTGTTATTATTGGTTCTTAGGAAATAACTAAAAATTAAGACATTATTTATTAGAATAACACATCAAATAAAATCTAGTAATTTGATGATCTTAGTGTTTAAATATACATATAAGCATATTATGTTATTTTACCTCATAAAAATTAAACAAAGTAATAGGATAATAACATGATATGGAAAGGGATATGTAAAATACTAAACATGAAACTTAGTATTTATACAGTTGACAGTGAAGCTGACAATATATTCTTACTTCCAGAGATTTCCAAGTAAAATATGAAGTTATTAGCATGTTTAAAGTTACAGTTACTCTGGAATGTAATCCACAAGGAAAAGATTATAGAAATGCAATTAGCTCATATAATTCTCTTTGTGTGTGCTTTATTTTTTCAGGTATATGCTACTAGATTTGTTTTTACTTTTTAATGCTTTATAGTACATTTTTAAATAAAACAGTATAAATTGAGGTTTCCATCAATGTTTTCCATTCTAGGATTTTATTATAGAAAAATGTTCTGTACACATAATAAAGGAAAAATTAGAAAGGTCATAAATAAAAAATAAAGGCTGAGAAAAATTTATCAAAAATTATTATAAGGGATGCTAAGATAGCTCAACAGGTTGAGCACTTGCCTTGCAACCATTGAGCCTGGAGATCGAATCCCAGCCCTGGCCCTAGCAAACTCATATTCTGAACTGTGTCTCAACTGGTAACTGCCATGATAACATGTCCACAAAGGTTCTTGCCTCCTGGTCCCTGGTTCAATCCCTGCCCTGTGCCATCCCATATCCACCTACGTAAAATGAAATTATGTCAAAAAACTAATGATGTACAACTATGGATACTGCACTGGGCCCTCCACTCTTCTCTCTCTTTATCTGTCTTTCTCTCTTTATTCTCTCAAACAATAAAATAAATCTTAAAGAAAATTATAGACACATTACCTTTATTTGGATTGTCTTGTCATTATATATGAATTTTATTTTACTATGGAAATGTGTCATGTGAGATCAGAAGTACATTTACTCATTTTTGTATTTGTGCAAAATCTAGAAAACAGTTTGCATAAGTGAATTGTATCAGAAGTGTACCAATGTAGTAGGTGGCTTAAAATTTTTACCAGTAGATTTTAAAAAATAAAAGGACTAGTTTAACCCAAAAGATTTTTCTATAGGATATTTTTTGAGCTATAAGATAAATGAGTAAAAAAATAAAATTATTTTTTTCTGACCATAAAAGTACAGATTTTCATGATTTAGAAAATAATCATTAAAAGTCAAATTATAAATCATTAATCATCATGTTCATAGGCAGTGCAAACAAGCCTAACCCAATTGGTACCTATTGCCTATCCTTCTAGTCTTTCATCTGTACCATACAGTTGATCTTCCCTATTATTTTACTAGATGAATTATCCTTGTTTTAACCTGGAGTACAACTCTCTTGATTTGCAGTGGACATCATTCTCTGTACACTGTGTAAGTCCTATTCTTTTGAAGTACATACACTATTGTCTGAAATATTTCACTTACACAGAATAAAAATATATTGTAATCCTCAAATATAAAAATAATAACAATGAAAAGAGACACCCCTTGGTGCCTATCCTCTAATATCTAATAGTAAAGGTTATTAGATAAGTTTTTATACTGTCTCTATACTAGAACATCTCCAATTTCTAATTGTATTCAATCCAACCATGCTTACACCCTACAAATTCCAATAACCAATCAACTTCATTAGCATGCAAAATCCAGGGGCAATATTAAATCTGTTTGTTTTTGATCACTTAACAACAGTTGATGCAATTTATCACGCATTCTACCCTGGAAAAAAAACTCATTTGCTTGGCTTAAAACACAATTAGAATCACCTTCCAATGTGTACACTAGAGGCCCCAGCACATTTTCTTGAACTGGCTTTGTCTTCTCCTCTTTCATATCTTTGCACCTTGGAGTATCTCTGTCCCCAGTATTCAGTCTTTACTCTTTTTCCTCTTTAGTTGGCCCTTTCTTCAGAGAGCTCTTCCAGGGAATTGGCTTTAACTGTTTTCTATACTGTAATACCCCTAAATGTATAACTCTCCTTCTGAACGCCTCTGAGCTCCAAACTTGCATAATGAATGATGTGTTCAGTATCCCAATTTGATGTTTAAGTGACATTTTAATCCTAGCATATCCAAAGCAAATTACTTAATTTCTTCTGTCTTCGAGATACATTTAAATCTTCTCATCACCCAAACTCAGTAAATAATATGATTCACCATACCTTCTTTTGGTCAGGCAAAATTTACCAGTTGTCTATTACTCTTTTATTTTACTTTGAACCATTTAACTAATTTATTGGAAATTTTTATTGGTTCTGCCTCTGTGGTGTCTAATCTAATTTGACATGCATGATTACCATCACCTGGTATTTATGCTTTCTAATATGTCCTCATCTTGAATGTGGGTGAGACCTGTGATTTGCTTCTAGCCAGTAAAATGTGGCAAAGGTAAGGAACTTCACAGACAAAACTGAAGCCTTAAATCAGTTGACTTTGAGTTAATACGATAGAAATTATTTTAGTGGCCCTTACTTAATCAAGTGAGAGTCCTTAGAAAAGGCATCGAGTCTTTTCTGATGCCAGAGAAATATGGAGGAATGATGGAATCAAATGAAGACAAGTATTAGGGTCTATGTCCATATGTATAATTATTTGAGGGTAGCTTACTACAAAAAAAAACAACAAACAAACAACAAACTATATATATATGTTGCAGAAGACCGTTGACCGGGGCAACTCAAGCGGCACACCGAGATCAGAGAGAACACAGCCTTACTACACCGACAAGCCCAGCAGGATAATTACCAAAGATTGAGCCCCGACTGTCGGGGGACTTTTACTTTATAGGGCCTATCATGGGGCTCGGGGATTGGTTAGTTTGAAAGGATGTCGTGGGGAAGCCGGGGTGGCTCAGTGGGTTAAGCGCTCACTTTGCAGCGCCAGAGACCGAGGATCGAATCCCGGCCCCGGCCCCGGCCCGTGCGGAACCATATGCTGAACTGAGAGCTCCCTAGTTCAGTTCTCTCTCTGTCTCTGTATCTCCCTCTCTCTCTCCTCTGTCAAAATAAATAAATAAATAAAATATATATTAAATAAATAAATAAATAAATAAATAAAGGATGTTGCAGGAAAGTTCCAACCCTCAGGGGTGGCCATTTGGGGTGGTGACTGGGGCTGGGAATCATTTTAGCTCAGGTGGTGAATTTCCTTATATGGAATTTTCCCTATCATACACACACACACATATTCTTTCTACTCCTAAAGACTGAAATTCAACCATTCACGTTTATTTTGTTAGTAAGAATTTGCTTATATTAAGATGAAATAACTTTGTGAAGGAAAACATATATGACTTTTTATTATTTAATTTGTAAATTAAATTAGATTTATATAGCACTTAAATGAGATTAAGAAAATGAGAGAAGGAGCAAGCGCCTGTGTCATTACATACTGCCAGGAACCAGCCTGGATGAACGAAGTCCCAAGTTTGAGAGGTGGGAATTAGACCAAATGGTCAGCGGACTGTCCTCAATAGGAGCAGCCTCAAATAGCTTTATTGCTTGCCTTATATAGCAAAAGTTAACATCATTACAAGAAATAGGCAAGAGATTAAGAGACATTCCTAAAATACAGGGTGGGTTATTCATTAGCATAAGCAGATTTGTTATCAGGAACAAGCAGACCCTTGCCCATACATATCTTTTTAACCCCAGGCCTAGTAATCAATCAACTGGCTCCGGCTTGTCTGGCCTTCATGGGAAGCTGCCGGTACACATTCTTTTCTATAGATAATCACAAGAGGAGGTGAAAGGGGGGCCAAGGCCTTGTCATCCAGGCCCCAGGTCGGTCCCTCCCTGGAGGTCAAGGGAGCCGAGGCCTTGCCATCAAGGACCCCAGAAACCTTTCTGTTCAGGCTCCTGACCGGCTCCCAACAACATGCTTCTATGAAAAGATGCAGAATCAAAGGGCTATACAACTATGAATAAAAGGGAACTGAATATAAAAATGATCAAGTTCATATTCCTGGCTAAGGGTAGATTCAGTTCCCATACTTTTCTGAAATTATGCCACATGTACAACTATTGGAGACAAAATGGCAGAATTCAGAGCTGAATATGTCATACGACCATCTCCGTGCAGTACTGTTTACACCCAGTGTTTCTAAATCCAGTTCAGTAAGCACAAAGTTAAATATTGTATCCTATGAGTCTGATGACAGCAGGCTGCTTCCATGAAAGTTTAGGGAATTAGGGTCCACAGCATGCATCCATATTAAGAAAGAGGAGATTTGCAATTTATTTTAAAACACATTATTGTTTTTATTATGCAGCTATTTTTGACTCCTAAATGATTAAAACCACATGATAAAATATGTATGAATGTTTATTCTCTAGGAGAGCCTACAGGAAGTAGATAAAACAATTTAAGTGTACAGTCCTTCTGAGTATATATGCCTTCCCTATACTTCCAATGGAAACACAAACACACTGTCATTAGTAGGTCGGATTTTCTGGTGGTTAATATAGAAATCAATATTCTATGGTATATAGGTAGAACATGAAAAGAGATGGGTTCTTTAGCTAGCTTCGTGGGAAGAATTGCTCTTCAGGGAAATTTAGTTAGCAGTTGGGTCACTCATTATTATTGAATATTTGTCCAGCACATTTCTTTGTGCTTTGATCAGCAGCAACTTTTAATCGTAATTGAAACCTTTCCAGTACAGGTACCATAGGAATGAACAATAATGGAAGAGTACTTCCTATTTATGAAGTAATAACTATAACAAGTCTAGAATTAACTTGGAGATTTAAGACCTCTCAAGATAAAATAACTACTGGGTTACTAGACAAGCCACACTATCACTCTGATTATTAAAGTTAAAAAAGAGTAAAAAAAAATTAAGCCACTGATACAAGATAATTATTTTAAAACATTGTTTATTAGGAAGGTTAGAGATAGCATTACTTTATTTGCCTTGGGTTGTGTATTTGATAGTATACTATCTAAGCATCATTAAGAGTTTGGCAAATTGTTACTGTGGTATTTTTAATATTCTAGCCACTCAATAAATAGTATTAGCACCAGGCATTGTGCTGGTTTCAAAGAATGCCAAGATAAATGTGTAAAAAATACTACCTTGTAAAGAGCACAATAGTAGGGTAATAGTAATGGAATCATATAAATACAAAAGAACAGAGGGGTGTTGAATAATGTTCACAATAATATGTTCTACTTATACTGAGATGTAAAAGATTAGAAGATGTTTGCCTGAAGGAAAAGTTCTCATTTATTCTGATAACTAAATTTCATAATTTTTAATTTTGAAAAAAATATAGGAGGGCTGTCTGGAAAAAAAAAACCCAGCCACAATCAATATAACAAGAAGTATTATATGACTGGTTACTTTTCAGACAGCCCTTGTATACATTTACATCAAAATACTACAATTTTTTTTCTATAAAATATTAACAAAGATAATAATAGTGATTTGTTAGCCAAAGAAAGCTTAATAAATAGAAATGGGAAATAAATGTTACCATATATTTTATATAATATAAAGTGGTAATAATTTGCTTTTTAAAATGATTTATTCCATATTTGCATATTTCACACATTGACTTGATAAGTATGTTTGAATTGAAGCAAGCAAAAAAGAATTTAATAAAAGTGGCTGAACAGCACACGAGTACTTTTAATTATGCCTACCTTTTGAAGAAAAGGTTCAAGGGAAAAGACTCCAATAACTCTATTGTTCTCTTCTCTATTTATTGACAATTTACTTCATTAGCATTTCTATTTTTTGTTGCCTTATTATAAATTTCTGTTTCCAAGAATTTTGATTATTACTCTTGTTTTTATCTTGTTTATACATACTTGCCCTAGAAGATCTCCAATAACCAGTAAGTTATAATTTATTCTTTAGAATTATTCTAAAAATCTGTACTCTCTATTCTATACTTACTGCTTTCACTTTATTTCAAGCCTTGGCTCTTTCTACTATCTTCAGATTGGTTTTCCTGTTACTCTTTTTTTATCCATTTTTGTCCATTTTTCTTGCTGCCTGTGTCTCAAAACTATGGATATGCCTCTTTATCATTTTGGTGATTGCCTGTCCAACAGACGAGGAAGTCCACACAGTTTATTCACAAGCCTCTACTTATCTCTATGATCAACACTTGACATTCTAACTTAATATTCTGCCTACATCTGCACTACAAATATCAATATTTTCTGTCTATCATGAATGTCTTACTGATACTTGAACTTATGATATCCAAAATCTGAACGTCACTTGTCCTTCTCTTTCTAAGAAATGCCAGCAAAATCTTACCTCTAATATTTCTTGATTCTTGAGACAATTGTTAATAAAATTGCACTCTACAACCAAGTTATGCATGCCTCCAAATATGAGATGACAGATATGTTCTTGAAGAAGTTGGGTAGCACAAGAAAAGATGTGTGTGTTAGAAATAAAAGATATAAGACAAGGGAAAAAAAGAGGGGTCAGGTGATAGAAGCAAAGAACAAACAAATAATTCAAAACAAAGTTTGAAAACATTTTTCTTTTTGCATTTAATCCAGTTAACCCAATATTTGAGCAGTGAGAATATCAAGTTCCATTGCTTTCTCTATAAATAATAACATCATAAAAAATTCAGAACTTGCATTTCTATGGCCAAATCCACTTAAAGATGGAACAAACTTCTTAGAAAAATTTGGCAAAATTCCCAGAAACTTGATTTTGATTATCTCGGCAATTGAAGTAAAAGCAGTTTGAATGCTTAAATTAAGCAACTGATTGTCTAAACTCTTCACTTCACATTAGCTATGGAGACAAACACCTCATGGGTTTCCTCCCTAATCATACTGTTTTTATCATGAATCACTACGTAGTTTCACGTGTGCATACTATTTAGAAACCCCAATTATTTAACTGGTAAGTTTAATAACACACAATAAAGAAGGAGGCAAATTTTTTACATGGCCACATTATTCAGAGGAATTATTTTAGTAGAAAACAAATCTGAACAGTAAGAAATCTAGCAACTATTTTTCTCATAACAAAGGACAAAAAGCATGCTGGTAAAATATCAATCTGTATTCTTTCTATTAAGATATATAAGAAGTGCTGACCATGTGTCATCTGTAATATTAAAAATTTATATTTGTAAAAACATGTGTCATGGCACTTAAACATAATTAGATTCTTAGGAATTTCTCATAAATATTTAAACATTATTAATTAAGGTCATTATAATTATTCCTTTAATTTTAAAGGTAAGCATGTTAATTAGTTTTAACTCAACTTTATTGTTAATTTTTTAAAACATCCACTTTTCTTCCGATTAATTTTCTTTACTTTCCTATAATAGCTCTTCTTTTTCTCACACTAATTTTATGTAAGTAACTCATTATTTTCATTTTCCAGTCATGTTTCTTGCAAGGACTCCACATTTAGCGTCTGGGTAGTGGTAGGCATGCAAGAAGACCAAACCGCACACAAATGGATGCCTAGATCATTTTCAGTTCTATTTCATCATATTTGAGCCTAATCCTTGAACTTCCTTTACTCTCTTAAAAATTACCTTAAAATTATTTTCTTATTTCTTTTTGGTCTATTTATTTTTCACCAGACTAATTGTGAAGTATAACATGCATGAGTTATGTACAAGAGTATATAAAACTATAAGTGTATTGCTTAATGAATTATTAGATGTTCAACTCTGTATCTACCCCACACACAGATCAAGGAATAGTATAATATATTGCTGATACCCCAAAATTTCCTCCCCATTATGTTCCTTCCTAATAACCAGCCCTTTCTCTAAAATTACTTCCCTAACAGAATTTTATTGCAATTCCTCTTACTTTTCATTTTAGGATACTGTATTAGTCTGCTCAGGATGCTATAACATATTACCATAGACTGGATGGCCTCAATAACAAACATTTATTTCTCACAGTTCTGGGGGCTGGGGAATTCAAAATCAGGGTGCTGGCAGATTCAGTTCTCATTAAGGGGCCACTTCCTGGTTTTCAGACAGCTGTAGTCTCATCCTATCCTTACATGACAGAGAAAATTGAGAGCAAACAAAGTTTCTCTTTTATCTCTTCAAATAAGGTCACTAATTACATCATGAGGGCTTCACTCCCATGAGATAATTATCTCCAAAAGATCCCCATGTTTAAATATTATCACAATGAGCATTAGGGTTTTAGCGTATTCGTTTTGGAGAAACATGGTCTCTAGAAGTTACTATCCAATTATTGATTTCTATTTTTTTTTTTATTTTCTGAGTTTTTGAATTTTATATAAATTGAATCATACAATATATATTATTTTATGTCTGACTTATTTTTAAACTTTATATCATAAATATCATCAATATCACTGTATATAATTGTTTTATTCACTTATGTTTATTGCTGCATAGCATTCCATTGCAGATTATAGCACATATTAATCTACCAATCTACCATTTTTCCTATAATCTTTTACATATGTTTCCTAGTACACATAGTACTCATTTCTATAAGTATATACAGAAGTGGAATTGTTCACCATAGGTTATGTTCACTCTTTCTATTTATAAAAAGCCAATATATCCATCAGTCTTTCTTTATCATAATACCAGTATAATTTTAATCAGCAGTGGTTACTTTCAAATCTTCTTCTAAAAGATATGAGTAGAGGCCTAATCTTTCCACTTGCACAAATTACCCAAGCTATTCTCCATCCTACTGAAGAACAACAAAGCTCAAGAAGAGAATAGATTGAGTGCTTTAACTCATTGTCATTTAATGATAAAACATAAGAATGAATTATATTATAATATGATACTTTTAAATTGGTTAGTATACTTTTCTTGTATTTTTATTTTCATATGCTCTGTAATAGTACTTTTGTGTCATATCTGCATATAATCCAAAGCAAATAGAAAGTTGGCAAGTACAAGTGTAAAGTAAAATAAGACACTGTATTTTGGCCTTTACCTAAATTCAATCAGTTAGTACATTACTGCTTCTTAATTAATAATTGAATCAATAAATCATGAATTTCCAACAACTGTTTATTGTATAAACTGCTATTGGGAATTAGATTTTGATTGGTCATAATAGTCTGAAGCTTTTTTTTTCTTCCTTTCTTACCCCAAATGCTCTTTTAAAGGCAACACTTTTCTTAGTTTTGTGTGACAGAAGAAAAATATAACCTAGAGTCATCAACTGAAATTTACCTTGTAGCTTTCTTTTTGCAACATTCTTTTCTGATTGAGGATTACAAAACTATTATTTTTCTCAATGACATTTCTTTAGAAGACTTTTATGAATAAAACTGCCTGTCAGTATTAGATTTGTGGATATAAGTCACAGAAGTAAACCAAAGTTTCTTAGAGAAATGTTTTCTTTTATACAATTAAATGTTCAATAAAGAAACACTGAGACTTCATCATAACATACTTCTATTTTGTTGTTTAACTTGCTATTGTACTAATTTCTTTACATATTTATGCTTCTTCCCACACACAGTGTTTCTTGAGTGTGTGCATTCAATACACACTCATGTCTTTTGATGTAGGGAATTAATTAATAAGTGAATGTAAATAACTTCAAGGCCCTTAAATAGGGTTTGAGTGATTTTCTATTGCTAACTTATGGCTTGAACAAAGCCTACTATTATTTCTAAAAGCTATTTATTTTCAAATAGAGATATAGTAAATTCAAAAATGCAATAACTGTTAAAATACTTTATAATTTTCAGTCAAAGGAAAATCAGATAATTTTATCTAGTGTATCTCTGAACGAAAGTACTAGTAATACAATAGAAAACAAGACAAAATACACATTCAGAATCAATAAAGAATTTCACAGACTGCTCTTAAAACTTCCTTAAAACATTAAAAAAAAAATCCTTTCTGGGGAGGACGGGATGGCTCAGTGGGTTAAGTGCTCACTTTGTAGCCCCAGGGACCAAAGATCAAATCCCAGCCCTGGCCCATGCGGACCCATATGCTGAACTGGGGAGTGCCCCCAGTTCAGTTCTCACTGAGGTGAGACCCTGGCCCAGTTCCTGCCCTGTGCAGCCCCAAGCCCACCTGTGGAATGAAACTACGTGGAAAAACCAATGATGTGCAACTATGGAGACTGTTCTGGGCCCTCCCCCTTCTCTTCATCTCTGTCTCTGTCTCTCTCTGTCAAAAACAATAAAAATAAATCTTTTTTTAAAATCCTTTCTTTTTTAAGGGTTATACTTTATGAATGCTTAAAAAACATTTACTATTTTAAGAGAACTAAAACACATATTTTTTATTTACAAACATATTGCTTATGAATTTATTATGAATTTATTATATATTTATTATATATTTATATATTTATATATTATTATATTTATTATTATATATTTATTATGAATTTATTGAATGTTTTGTTTCAACATGTATAAAAATTGTCAGAAAGACAATAGCCCAGAATAACCAGTCAGTGGAAAGCTTGGGGAGCTGTAAATATTACCCCCATGTATCCCACTTACGAGGGCAATACTGTGTGGAATGACCTTGCAGCAGATGATTTGGAGGCACTTGAAATCTTGCTTCAACAGCAGATCTGATAGTTGTGGTTTTATTTATTTTTTGCCAAAGCTTAGGAGTTGGACACAAGAGTATTTGCTGCAGTAGTGAAAAATCAATATGATTACCTCTTTGCCACAGGGCTACATCTAACTACAATATTCTGGACAACACATATAAGCATCACTCACAGATAATGCTGCAGTGCAGGTGGGAGCTGAATGAGAACAAATAACAGCGCCAATTCTACTTTTAAAAAGTTACAGATGGCATTGAGATTTAACACAGAGTACATTAAAGTGAAAGATTACAGTCATCCTTGTAATATTAAATTAGCAACTGGCTGGTTTATGTTGCTTTTCAGATCACATTGAGTGTATCTGACCAAAACAGGGAGCCTCAGCTTACATAAAAATTGGGAATCATATGTATTTTTATTCTTTTTCTGTCACATTATTAAAAGAATTGTCACCTGACTTCACCTTCCCTATATGTTTAATTTAAAATACTTAACATTGAAATAGCATTAAAATAAAATGGAAATATTAGCATCAACCCTCAACAGTTTCAAACTGGTGCATGTTCTTGACTTACACTTTCAGCTACAATGATTTGGGTAAAATGCTGAAGTGTACCACTACAATTAAAGCAACTTGAGGGTTTATTCAGCTTTATAAGAACATAACATAGTATTTCCATGTAAAACAATAGAGTAGTAAGACTGGAAATATTCACATATATATTATCCACATTTCTGCACTCATATTTTCATATATGGAGTTTCAAATTATATTTTCTAGTTAATAACTTATTTTGAACAGAAATAAATTTCAAGATTTATTAGTAGCTTAACACAGTGCAGTAAAACTGTATTTCTCTATTCACATTTATCTCAAGCATCATTTTTTTATTTAGCCATAAAAAATAAATAACTATACCTAGGTAAATTATTGAAAACAAAATTATTTATGAAGGCCATTAACTAACACATAGAATATATTTATCCATGTCACATTTTATGTACTATTATAATGACTCTGCTGCTACACATGTTATGATACAAAAAGCAGATAACAGCCTCTAACTTGGAGGCCTTATAGCCTCCATCATGACTGGTGACTTCCTTTCAGTGATTTGGATTATGGTTCAGGTTGTTCTGTGTATTAAACTATTTAGAAATTATGTGACAGATTCAGGCCAGAATTCAGAGTTCAAATGAAAAAAAAAAAACTGTAAATCTGCAGACTTAGTGTTCTAAACTAAATATATGACTCAGAGCAGGTGGCTATGCATAATTATAAAATTCTATCTTAAGCTATTAAAAATATTTATATACCTAATGTATTAAATTGTATTCAAATAATGAAATTCTTCAGTGGAGAAATGTGAAGGTCTTGTGCCATAAAATCTGTACATGTGTTTTTATGTTTATTCAGTTAATATCAGTAATTCACCACATATAGGTAGAAATTGTATTTTCTCTTATAAGTGAGATTTGGACATTGATGGATTCAGCTATTTTAGAAAGACCAGGATAATGGTTCAGGCTGGTAGTGTTCAACTTTCAAATGGACAAGGTCAGTAGGAGCAATCTAAATGGTATAAGGGCTCATAAGCATGACTGCCACTCCAGTTTCAGGAATAAATCAGGACCCAGATGATGGGGGTCGATTAAACAAGGAATGGGTTTTGTGCCTGAATGTATTGCACCCTACCATTTTATGTTGAATTATAACTACAAATAATCAGTTGCACTTAATTCAGATGACCTGGTTTCACAGTGCTAAATATCTAAAATTTATTTTTCACTGAATGACATTGTATTTTCTATTTTATAATATCAATGCTTTCACATAGTAAAAATGAACAGCCAACACAAAACGAGTAGAAAACTGTTTTTGTTTCTGTACTCAATTCTTTTCAGGCTATAAGTGATATCCACTTTTCATGGCAATTTTTTTTTATTTTTATTTTTTAATGTTTATTTTTATTGTTTTTGACAGAAAGAGAGCGAAAGGGATACAGAGACAGAGACAGAGAGAAGAGGGAGGGTCCAGAACAGTCTCCATAGTTGCACATTGTGGGGTTTTCACCTGGTTTCATTCCACAGGTGGGCAAGGTGATGCACAGAGCAGGAACTGGGTCGGGGTCTCACCCTGGTGAGAACTAAACTGGGGGCACTCCCCAGTTCAGCATATGGGTCCACACAGGCCAGGGCCAGGATTTGATCCTCAGTGCCTGGGGCTGCAAAGTGAGTGCTTAACCCACTAAGCCATCCTGGCTACCCCTCATGGCTATTTTATTAAACACTTCTCTACTGCTTTTGTGTCATAAGATTTAATTTAATTTATTTTTTTCCTCTATCGAATAGAGTTTTATTCACTATAGTTACCATGCTATATAATAGATCTCTACACTTACACATCCTATATAACAGGCACTTTGTGCACTTTGACCAACATTTAATACTGGATCTGTGTATTACATATTAGTTTTGTTTCTACTTTACTTTGAAAGGTTCTGGACTTCATCACCCAACACTTAAAAATATTAATATATAGCATACCATATTTTATTTTTATATAAAACAAATAGCACATTGAAAACAGAATGGCAATATCTCTAATTCTGGGCACCCCTTTCCTCTCCAAGGAGGTATCCAACTACCATATATGTTTACAATGTACCCCTTTACTCCATTTTTTTATGTTTATACTTTATAATTATTTACTGTTACAATATTGATTTATTTGTATGTTCTTTGAAAATATGAGCAAATACTATCTTTCACTTTTATTTTTTATTTAACATTATGTTTATAATCTCTGTACAGTAGACTCTCCATTAATCTGAACTGAAGCAACTGGTACCTTCAAGCAACCAGTAAAGAGACTACCAGTTGCTTGAGTTCTGGTTAACAAAGAGTATATTTTTATTTTTCTGGCATCTACCAATCCCCATGGTCCTCGTTAACTGAGAGTCTACTGTATATCAATAAGTATAGACTAACCAACGTACACATTTATAAGCTATTAATGACTATTAATTTTGTTCTAGTTTTTAATTATTTAAGTAATGAATATTAGTGTTTGTAACTTATGCTAGACATACACAAATATTTTATAGACTATACATCTAAATATTAAAATGATGAAACATAAAATATTAATATTTTACCTTTACCAGATATCAAGTGAATTTCAAAAGGGAAGTGCTAATTAAAATTCTAACATCAATGTGAGGGTTTGTGCTTCACATCCTCACTAAAATTTAGCACTATCAATTTTTTTCCATTTTGCATCTTTGATAAATATACAATGTTATCTCATGTTTACTTTCCACTTCCTGTGTTTAGGTGCTATTAAATTTTCTATGCTTATTAGCTAGTCAATATTTTGATTATGCAGATTGCCTAAATAAATTCTTACCTTCTTTGTCCATTGATTGTTTCTTTTCCCTTATTGATTTGTAGAAACATTTAATCTATCTATATATTAATTGTTTTATATGTATTGCAAATATCTTTTCTTATTCTTCAAGCACAAATATTTATTTTTTTCATGTAGACATGTATACCATTTACACATTTTAATCTACCTATATATTTTTTATTGTTTTTTGCCTCATGTATACAAAGTTATTTTTTACTGAACCACATAAATGAATATATTTTTATATTTATTTGAATAGTTTTAATGGTGTTTACTTATTTGTTTTCCATATGTAGTTCTTAAATCATTTGGAATTTACTTGATATATATTGTGAGAATTCACATTTTCCATTTATCAAGATAGTTTTTTTCTCAATATTATTGATGGAGTAGTTTATCATTTTCTCACTGGTATCTAAGGTAAATATTAAAATATTTATGATAAATAAAATAAAATATATTTATTTTGTTGAGATTAATTTCTAAATTTATCTTTAGTTATTTGCATATTGCTAATTATTTGAAATCTAAATAAACTTTAAAATCAAGTTATTTAGATTTATCAATATCATAGTGGGGATTTAATAAAATTAATTTAAATTACATTAAATTAATTTTACAGATATTAAAATGAAAACAATATTGACAAAGTATGACTCACAACTTACTCAGTTGTACCCCCTCAACAGTGTTTGTTAATTTCACACCTTATTATTTGTTGTTACCTATAGTTATTTTGAGGTTATAGTTAACATCTTTATTTAGTGCTACTTTTCCTAATTAATAATTTCTGGTAAGAATGCTTCAGGTTTTAAAAAATATTAACTTTCATTGTATGGTTATGATTAAATTTGTAAATAGAAGTAGTAGCCCTACCTGACTGTTTTTAGTAGAGGTGGACCATTTGAATAAATTAATTTTCAAAGAAAAAATGTAAAAGATTTCAAGAAACTACTCTGAAAACCAAACAAAGAAAAAACACTACAAGGTCAAGATAATTTATCAAGAGAATTCTACCAAAATTTCAAAAATTATATATTTCTATATTAATTTAAATTACTCTAGACCCTAGAAAAAGATAGAAAACTTTCAATCATTGTATAAAGTAGTATAAAAGATACTTATGGCTGATAAAGATTGCTTAAGAAAAATAACAATAGGCCAATCTAAATTATAAATGGTAACATAAAATTTCTAAATAAAATAGTGGAATAATTTAAGTGCACATTAAATTATATATGCTGCCTTAGTATTTCCCCTGCCCCTGGAAAGTACAACGTTAGGAGATATATATCGTATCATTCAACATATTCTTAGATCAAAAGGGGAAATATTATTATTTTCTGATACTATCTTCAGATTTTTAAACAAACATGATGAAGAAAACAATACATAGCAGAAAAATTATGGGTATTATTTAAAATAAAATTGGATTGGGAATGGGAAATAGATTATTACAGCTAGCATGAATATGAACCAGATTAGAATGAAACCGGATGAAGAAGTTTGGTTTTTGAAATCTTGCTGTGTTTGAGAAGGAAAATAATTTTTTTTTTTTTCTAGGCTTTAGAAAGACAGAATAGGTAAGAGGGAAAAGAGAAGGAATTAATTAAATTAATCAGGTTCTACATTCAGAGATTCTTGCCAGACTAAGCATCTCACTCATAACTCAATAATTGAGAGACAAAATTGATGGGAAAAATAACCAGGTTCTTTTAAAAAACACTATTATAGCATTTTGAGAGGATGGTGAACTCTTCCCCAAAGAGCATCTCTCCAGCTTCGGAGGGCAAGAAGGTTTTATAGGCATTTAAGAAGAAATAGAACAAAGGAAAAAGGGAGGAAAGGTGACCTTGGATCTTCACATATTTGAAGAACAGGTGTCTAGAAGTCACTTCAAGATAGCAGATTTCTGAGGAGCCCTGCAATGTTAGGAAGCAACTCATTAAGGCTAGTGGTCCTGCAAATTGGTGAGGCAGGTATTTAGTCTTGAAGTAAACGGTCATGGAAACTGATATTTGTACAATGGTTAAAGCTGTCAGAGGTGGAGGGGAGCAAAGAAGAGAAAATATATATAATAATTCTTTTAAACTACATTACATTTCCAAACCAAACTAAACTTAGAATGTTAAATTCTTAAAATAAGAACTAGTGTTGCAAGATGACAAGAATATTGTCTTTCTCAGTTCTTTTCCCTTTTATTTTTACATTTCTCCTATGCCCAAATAGTGGTGTACGTTATGCCCATGAGGTATTAAATAATTGTAAAATGTATCATTTAAACACAGCTATCTGAATACACTATCATTTTCTTACATTTGAAAGCAGAGTCATAAAACATCTATTCTATATATTCCCTTCGGGATTCACTAATGAGAAAGATATGCTTTGCGTGCAACTGTAACCACATAATTTTTGAAGTCAAGGGGGAACTATATTTCTACTTTGGGCAAGATTCTTTTTCTTACACTGTAAAGTTTCAGCGATAATGAAAACATCCATCTGGTTTAAATAGAGCCATTCTTTGTGAATGGCAAAATTGAGGGACTCTTTCCACCTCTTCCTCCCACACTGAAACATATGTCATAATAATTAGGCACAAGAGTCCTTAGAGTTCCAGTCCAAGCTAAAACGTTTGATGAGACAATTGAGACATAGGGTAGAAAAGTTTCAATTCTAATTAATAATTTCTACTTTCTGTTTTATTTTTATTATCTCAAGGATCTAATACACTTTGAATACTGGTATAGAGAGTTATTTGGAAAGTTTTCAGCCATGTAATAGAGAAACTAGAGCCATTATGGCTGTATTTCTTTCCAGACAGCCTTCATATATGCCTAAGACTTAGCAGAAAAAGAAGCTTCATTTAAAATAATATTATATATTGCCAGCTTCCCCACAATAGTAATGCTATCCTCAGCATATAAGCTTGTATAACTGAATACATTTATTACATTCAACAGAAATGAACTGCAAGTTTATGCTCTTTATCTGAATAATTTATAAAATACACCAATCCTGAAATCTAGATTTGTGTTAAGATCTATAAAGTTATTTAGTAGATATTTTAGAATGACTTTTTGTTGTTGTTGCTGTTTTTCAAAAGTGGAAATGAAGAGGACCATAGGGGGTAACACTCAAGAGTTTTGAACTCTCATATGGAGATGAGTACAGAAATAAATGTAGGTTTATTTTTAAAATAGTTTTATTAAATTTACTTGGGTGACATTGGTTAGTAAAATGATATCATTTCAAGTGCATGATTATGTAATACATCATGTATATACTGTATTGTGTGTGCACCACCCAGAGTCAGCTCTTTTGATTGCTGTATATTTGACCCCTTTTTCTCTCTTCTATCACCCTCACCTCCCTCACTAAACTGTTGTCTATGTCTATGAGTTTTGTTTCTTTGTTAGTTCATCTTGTATGTTGTTGTTTTCAGTTTTATATCACTTATATGAGTGAAATTATGTGGTTCTCAACTTTTTCAGTCTGACTTATTTTTCTTAGCACAATAATCTCAAGATCCATACATGTTGTTGCAAACAAACATATTTCATCTTTTCATATGGCTGAGTAATAGTCCATTATGTATATGTACCACATATTCTTTATCCAATCATTTTATTGAAAGACACTGTGGTTGTTTTCTTTTCTAATCCACCATGAATAACTCTGCAATAAACATGATACATATATCTTTACAGAAAAATGTTTTCACATTTTTGGAGTAGATACCCAAAGGAGAGATTGTTGGGTCACATAGTAATTCTTTTCACAGTTTTTGGAGGAACCTCCATACTGTCTTCCATAGTGAATGTGCCAATTTATTCCACTAGCAATGCATGATGCTTCCTTTTCCTCTACAGACTCTCCAAGACTCTTTAATACTCATCTTGTAGATAATTACCATTCTAACCAATATGAGGTGGTATCATCTGTGGTGTTGATTTGCATTTTCCCAATAGCTAGTGATGTTGTGTCTCTTTTTATATATTTGTGGCCATTTGTATGTCTTTATATTTTTATATACAATATTTAGGGACTTTTAAAAAATAATGGACTCAATGTAACATCTTTCCATTTCTGGGACTTGTATTAGCACATAATAATCTGAAAAAAATACCACTTTTCTCTACAAACTTTATGATTTGATAGATATGTCATATACTCTTAGGCTTGCTTTATAGTGCTACATCTGATGGAAAGGATTAATACAAGTGCTATATCTGATGAAAAGGACTAATACAGTTCTGACAGTAATTAAAAACAAGGTGTTTAAACAGGAAAACCTCACAATTCCCAGAATTGTAATATTTTGCAGTTTGTCTTTATTGATAAATGTATTTCATTTTTCTTTACCATAAGTCTCAAGTTTTTATTTCTATATATGTAAGCGCATGTATTAAATTAAACTACATAGTAGCTTTCAGTTAACCAGCATACATGGGGATTGGTAGGTGCCAGATAAATATAAGCTGACTCACTGTTAACGGGAACTTGAGCAACTGGTACTCTTAAGCAACTTGCAAAATCTCAAGCAACTGGCAAAAACAAATTGCCACTTGCTTGAGAGTGCCGATTGCTTGAGCTGCAGTTAGCAGATAGTCTACTATATGTAATTTTTCATTGTCATCTCATCATCTGTAAGATGTGATTCAAATATTTCTAGTGCTATGACGGGTCCGGCCCATCGTTCACGAACAGCCTGAATGGGGGAGTGAGGATTAAAAGACAGACAAACACAGAGATGGGATTGGGAGGTCTGCAAAATACAACTGCAGCCCTGAGTTTATTGAGCATTAGACTTATGTAGGAAAAGACTACATGCACATTCTAAGGTAGTGAGATAATTGATTAACTAGTCACAAAACAGACTTCCTATACCAAAGATTACTTGAAAACAACAAGTCTGGGAATACAGAGGTAACATTTTAAAGCAACCATTTGTTTGCAGTCACCTACAGAAAGACTCCCTTTCCAGGAAGAAACCTGTTGGTATTAGCAAAAGATCAATCAGGAACAGACAGCCCAGCAGGGAGAGAGCTGGGAAGCTTT
>PVKE010019170.1:0-28765 GCA_004027555.1 Craseonycteris thonglongyai | reverse complement strand
CAATTTAATTTAAAACAAAGAAAAGGTACTTACATTTTAAACAGAAGAAAAATTGAAACTCAACGTGGTCACCGAGGATAAATAATATTGATTGATAATAATACTGTTAATACAAAAGAAAAGAAGCTACCGTATGACACTCCCAAATATTCAAGCTAACTGACTGTGTTCTTCGATGAGTCGAGTCGTAACTGTTGCGCTCACGCGTTGCGTCCGGTGACAAGTGTAACACATAAGTCAAAATGTATTGTCTGGGTGGGCGGAGATCACAGTGTCAGGCTGTGAGAATTCTAGGAATTTATGACCTTGGCAAATTCCCAGAATGCATTAAACTATTGCTAGAAAGTTTTGTCTTCTACAATCACTTCAAAGTCCATGGTACATGGAATTCCACCCCAGACATTGCGAGTGATCGACGATCGACCAAAATTGGCCTCGCAAATTCCACCCCAGACATTGTGAGCGATCAACAATCGACCAAAATTGGCCTCGTGATCGACCGGTTGACCACGATAGACTTGTTGGCCACCCCTGGTTTAGAGCACACTTTTAAGTAAACTTTCAGGAATATCCTGCAGCGAGTTTATCAGTACACTCCAAATTGACTGAAAATTCCAAAGTAATCCAGGAATCTTGAGAATATGCTAGAGTCATTGAGGTGGCTTTGCATCCCTGAAAAACCAGAAACTAAAAATCCTTTGAAAAAAATTAGAGACCTAAGAATCTAATCAGCTTTCAAGCAATTATTTATTCGCCTAGCATCATTAAGTTCAAAATACGTACCGGTACTGAGTACTAAATTAAGAACTGGTGCTAGAAAAAGTAAAAATCTAGTTGCAACCATCAAAACATATTGGAAGAGACAGGAGACAATAATCAAAGATTTACATATGCACTGCAAAAAGAGACATGAGTAAAGTGTTACGAAGAAGAAAGAAGAAAATAAAGGAGAGACTTTCCAGAGGAAATTTTACTGAAATTTAGTCGCTTACACATTAGTTATCTGGAAAACTTGAAACAATCTTTTCATCCTCGTTAATGCCCTGAATAAATTAAAAGGCATTCAAAGACTGAAAATTTCTGTAATGATTAGGATTTCAACTTTCATAGGAAATAAACTTTTTAAGTCAATGAGCATTAATTACAAACCTACTATGTGTCAGACTGTCCTGGTAGTACATCTCAAGTAGTTTATGGTTTAGTTAACCAGAAGATGGACAAAATTATATCTTCCACATAACATAATATATTCATTACTCTAAGGTTGCATAATGTTAAATTAATTAAACAAAGAGGCTATTAGACTGAGATGGCTCTAGTACCATGGAACCTACATAAACAAACCCAAATCTAAGCCTATAAATGCCTCAAGATTATGAAATCAAAACTTAAGGACAACCAGTCACAAACAGCCAATTAGGCTTTAAGCTATAGCCAGTCAATTTCCTTTGTTTGCTTCTGCACTTTCTCCCTATATAAAGGCTGTCCAAGAACTATCCAGCCATGCAATAGGAAAAGCAGAGACATTTATGACTAGATATTTTTTCCAGACAACCCTCATATGTGTTTCCCTTACTCTTGGTTTGGCATTATCCAATGGAGTCAATTTTTGATCCAATAAACTCTTAAACATTTTAATATGCCTCAATTTAGTTTTTAACAGTAACAAATCACCACACACTTAGTAGCTTAAACGATGTCCTCTCCTACATGTATATGTACAACTGTGTTATTTTATTGTTTCTCTAGGTTGGGCATGTGGGAATTGATTTTCTAGATTTTTTGTTTTTTTCCCCTCTGGGATTTCACCAGGCTCTATTATAGGTATTGGCTGAGGTTGCAGTCTCATCAGAGATTTAGCTGGGCATGATCCACTTTCTGGTGTCCTCAGGTTGTGGCAGAGTTTGTTTCCTTGTGATCATAGAACTGAGGGTGTCTGTTTCTTGCTAGAGACAGTTTCTATTTTTTCTTAATGCTAATATATGGTATTATGGCTTTTTGTAGGATTGTCTTCTGTGATTAGGGTTGGGAATAATTCCTTTAGTAGCAACTTTATTTGGGGCTTTAATTGTCATGCATATTAAAAAGACATACATATTAAAAATTAATGTGGACAAAGCATCTTGCATTTCTTTGCATTGATATAGAAAACTAAAGGGAAAAATTCTTGGCTACTTTCACAAAAAAAGTTAACATTTTCTACAGACATGGTAATGATTGTTAGATGAATAGCTGTATAAGAACACTTTTGATAGAACTCTGATGTAATACACTTGCAGCCTTTATGTACCCAAAGATGTTTTCTTTAACATACACTTTGTAAATTTGTAATGAACCATCTGAAATTTTACAAAAGATAACATCTCTAACACATGTGTTCATAAGTATGATTAAACAGATGTTAACATCATGCTTTAATTATTTCACATTGTTTCTTTATTGAAAGAAATAAAACTTATACTCATCTCAATACCCTCATCCCTCGCTATTGCTTGCTCCCTAAAGTTAACATTTATGCTACAATTGCTACATATCACACATAATTATTTTTATATTTTTATTAATTTTCTATTTCATCACCACAAAATTGCATTTTCTATTTTAAAATGGTAAATAGTATGATTATGCACTTGTTATTTTGTAATACAACTTTTTTCATTTTATATTAAAATTTTGTTGTTTTAGATTCTGATTCAGAATGCCATTGTATGTTTACTCCACATTTATTTATTCATTAGTCACAGAAAACTTAAATTTCTTTCTCCTAGTTTTCTATGTGTATTTGTACATGTCTTCTGTGTGCATGTTAGAATTTTTGTAGTTAAACTCCTGGTTATGGAATTTCTATATTGTAGACTATGCACATCTTGAAGCTTGTTAGAAATTTGTAACATTTAACCTAAGCTCCATGAATGAGTTCCTGTCTCCCACTTCTTCACTAACACTTAAAAAAGTTTTATCATGTTATAAATATAAATTTGCATCTCATGATTGTTACAATTAATTATTACCTGATGACTTATGTGACTAAATGTCTTTTGATGTAGACCTTGAGACTTTTGATTTCTTACTCTGTGAATCTTGTTCCTATATTTCCTTTGAGCTGTTATTTTCTACACACAACCACTGTGTTGGGGATAGGTTTTATACGTATTTTCTTCTTTTTGCATCTTTTAAAAGAATTTTGTTTACATCATCTTTTTCCCACTTAAAAATTGCCTTCACTGATATTGTCAGAATATTCCCTCATATTTCCTTTAGAAATTTATTAAATTTGCTGAGGTGATATAAAATTGTATAGATTTCAAGTGTATAGTTCTATAATAAATCATCTGTGTATTTCATTGTGTTCATCCTTGAAAATCAATCTCCTTTCATCATAATACGTTTGACCCCTTTCTACCTCTTTTCACCCCATTTCCTTTTGCAACTGCACTGTTGTCTGTGTTTATGAGTTTTTGTTGTTTTCTTACTTTCAGTTTTATAACCCACATGTGAGTAAAATTATATGATTCTTGACATTTTCCACCTGATTTATTTCACTTATCATGATATTCTTAAGCCTCTATCCATGTTGTTGCAAATGGCAGTATTTCATCTTTTCTTATGTCTGAGTAGTATTCCATTGTACATATATTCCACATCTTCCTCATCCAGTCATCTATCAAACAACTTCTGTTGTTTTCATGTTGTGGCCACCATGAACAGTGTTGCAATGAACATAGGAGTACATATGTCTTTACAGAAAAATTTTCTCAAACTTTTTGGGTAGATTTCTAGGCTATATGGTAACTATTCTTTTTTTTTTTTTCAACTTCATTTTGTTTTTCATAGTGACTGTACAAATTTACATTCTCAACAGGAAAGTGTAGTTTCCTTTTTCTCCACAACCTCTCTAACACTTTTGTTGTTGACAATAGCCATTCTAACAGGTTTGAGGTGGTATCTACAAGGGTGGGCTGACAAATTTTGCCTCCACTTAAATAGAAAATGAAGGGGAAAAATATCTTAATGAAATAAAAAAGAAAAAAAGAAAGAAATATTCCTATGTCATTTATTTTCAAAGTTGCACAGTTATTTTTCTTCAAAATCACCACACACTTCAATATACTTCTGCCAAAACTGAACTAGTTTTTGAAATCCATCCTTTAAAAAATTGGTGTTTTGTTTTTGAACTCATTTCCTCACTGCAGACTTCATTTCTTCATCGCAGATGGACTGCCTTACCCAGCGTCTTACTGTATTCACATCAACTCACTGATCACCATAAACAACTTGCATTCATCTGTGAATTTCAATTGGAGGAACTTTTTCTGCTATAAAGAATTTAATAGCAGCATATTGTTTGAATTTAATGTCTGAACACTCTTGCATTTCAATGTTCACTGAGAGAAAAATGTAAGCCTCTGTGTGTGCAAGGTCAAGATGATGGGGTGGGAGATGATCAGCAGTTGAGTGCTTGTCTTGCAATCGTGAGATCTAGAGTTTGATTCCCTGCCCCAACCTGTGCAACCCCACATGCTGAACTACAGCACCGCTGGTAGCCATCAGGATGGTTCTGGGGTGAAGGTTCTCACCTACCATGTAAGAAGACTCCAGTTTCCTTCCCACTCCACAGCTCCACATCCACCTGTGTGGAATGAAACCATGTCACAACTAATGATGTACAACTATGGAAACTGCTCTGGGCTCTCTCCCATTCTTTCCATTCTTTCTGTCTCTCATCTTCTCTCAAAACAATAAATCTTAAAAAGAAATAAATGATGGAAGGGAGATGCCATGTGACTACACAGAACCAATTATATCCACATATATTTAATGCAACAACAAAAATAACATTACAGTGGAGGCACAATTTATCAGCCCACTCTCATATCTCCTAATGGTTTTGATTTATATTTTTCTTAAAACTAGTGAAATTGGACATCTTTTCATATATCTGGGGGTTTTTTGCATGTCTTTTTTTGCATTTATTTGAGCATTTGCATGTCTTCTTGGAATAAGCATATTTTAAGGTCCTCTGACCATTTTTATATTGGATTGTGTGCTTTTATTGTTGTGTTATATGAGTTCTTTATATATTTTGGTTATTAACCCCTACTCAAGGTGTTGTATCCAATATTTTCTCCACTTGCTTGGTTGCTTCTTTGTTTTGTTGGTGTTTTTCATTGCTGTGCAGAAGCTTTTTAGTTTCCTATAGTTCCATTTATTTATTTTTGCTTTTACTTTTCTTGCCTTTGAGGTCAAATTCATAAAATCCTCTCTAAGACCAAGGCTCATAAGTTTTTTACCTATGCTTTCTACTGTGCACTGTATGGTTTTAGGTCTTATATTTAAGTCTTTGATCCATTTTGTTAATTTTTATATATGGAGCAATAGTCTAGTTTTATTCTTTTGCATGAGGCTTTCCAATTTTCCCAGTACCATTTATTGAAGAGACGTTTTATTTAACTCATTGTATGTTTTTGGCTTCTTTGACAAAAAAATAAAAAAATTAAAAAAAAAAAAGAAGGAAAAAAGAAAAAAAAATATATATATGGTTTATTTCTGGGCTCTCAATTCTCATTGGTCTGTATCTATTTATTTGCCACTTCCATGCTGTTTTGATTATTATCTCTTTGCAGTATAATTTGAAGTCAGGGAGTGTGAAACTTCTGAATATATTTTTTATCTCTGGATTGTTTCGGCAATTTGGGGATCTTTTATGGTTCCATATGAATTTGATGGTTCTTTTGTTCTATTTTTTATAAAATATGATTAAGATTTTGATGGAGGTTGAATTAAATCTATATATTGCTTTGAGGAACATGGTCATTATAACTGTTGATTTTCCTAATTTATGAACATGGAACATTTGTTTCTTTGTGTCTTCAATTTCTTTTAACAATGTCTTATAGTTTTCAGTATATAGGTTCATCATTCATTCAATTTTATCCTAGGTATTTTATTATTTTTCTTGCAATTGCAAAGGAATTGCTTTTTTCTTTTTCTTTTCTTTGAAATTTCACTATAAGAATGCAATGGATTTTTATACATTGATATTGTATCCTACAAGTTTACTATATTTGTTTGTTGTTTTAATAGGGCTTTTGGTGGAATCTTTAGGGTTTTCTACATGAAGAATCATATCAACTGTGAAAAGTAACAATGTGACTTCTTAATTCCCAATTTGGATACCTTTAATGTCTTTCTTATGAAGGTTTAGCATTGAACATGTATAACTTACCGGTAACTGTTTATTCTATTGAATGTTAGAGAACCATGTGATTTTTTTTTTTTCTTAAGGGATAGCCAACTCTTTCAGCACAATTAATGCACTAATACAAACTTTACTATGAAATAGAAAAAATATATAATATTTCTATTTTCTTTTATTAGATAAATGTCAGGATTTAAGAATTTTAAGTTTATAACAAGATACTCTGTCTAATAAGATGTCTCCTTTGATGTTATTTTGTTATTTGAGATATTCTTGTCTGTTATTGGTTATTTATTTTCCTACTTAAAAAAAAGGAAACAACTTGCTAAGTTTTAAGAATAACATTCCTATATTTAGATTGGAATGGTTTTGAAATTATAGAGAAATTACCTCTCCCTACAAAATTGAGTTCGTGAATACTGTATCTTTATGTTTTTCAATAACATTTTATAATAATCTGATATACATTGCATATATTATAGAGTAAATATTTTGATTCCTCTCTTCTCTCATGCTTTTCACGCATGAAAGAAGGACTTCACCAAACTCCTTACCTGTTCCATTCGACTGCATCATCTAGCCCTCACCTGTTGTCATTTTTTAGCACTATCTCTATTGCACTCTAACTCATCTGCTTCAGCCACATTCCTATCTCAGAGATTTTCTTTGCTTGAACTATTACTCTCTCTCCCTAACTGTTCTTAGCATAGTGGTCTCTCTCAGGTCATTCAGGTTTCAGCTCAAATTCCACTGTCTATAAGGATGGTGGAAAGCAGATAATTTGAGTTTAAGTTATGATTATGAGATTTTAGCCTCATTTTTTAATCTATAAATAATACATGTCCTATGAATTGATATGTGCCCCCAATGAAATAAGTACATAAAAGCACTTCATGAAATATGAAAACAATGAAATGTAACCAGTTTGAAATGCCAGTCTGTCTTCTCTAGAAAGATTTGCAGCACAAGCTTCCCTGGTTTTGGTTCTTCCCATTCGTAAATAATTTTATGCACATCTTTGATCTATAGTGTATATGTATTAGATCCTTTTCACACCAAAAAAGGTGAAATGAAATAAATACGCAATTAGATGTGAATCTTACTTCATGCCAGCCTTTCATTTTTTCAAGGAAAACTTCTTCAATGCTTGTCAATATTTTTGTGGTGATGTATTTGCTTGTGTCTTTGGGGAAAATGTCTCTTAGGAAGGGCTCATTGGAATAGTCTACCAGCTCTCATTTATTCCCAGGATCCCCTTAGCAATGCAGGTTTGTCTGAAATGCTAGTAGACCGTGTTCATGCAAAATTTTGTCAGTCCTGTCTGCAGGTGGTTATTCAACTATCTCTCTCTCTCTCTCTCTCTCTCTCTCTCTATATATATATATATATATATATATATATATATTTTTTTTTTTTAAGATTTACTTTTATTCTTTTTGACAGAGACAGAGAGAGACAGAGACTGAGAGAAGTGGGAGGGCTCAGAGCAGTCTCCATAGTTGTATATCATCAGTTTTCAACATGGTTTTGTTCTACACAGGTGGGTGGGTGGCCGTGATGAGCAGGAACTGATATGGGGGCCTCCCACATGGGAGGCATGCTCCCCTCAAGCCAGGAGTCAAATGAGGAGGCAAGAACTGAACTGGGGGCTTACCCACATAGGAAGCGCACTCCAGCTGAGAACATGGGTCCACATGGGCTGGGGCCGAGATTCGATCCTTGGTCGCCAGGGCTGCAAAGCAGGCGCTCAACTGACCAAGCCATCCCAGCTTTCCCTATTCAACTATATCTTGCCATTTATGAGTGACTGGCCACCCTACCTGTTTTCATTCTTCATCTAGGTTTAGCCCAGCAGAGTTTTATTGCATAACCTTGATTGCATTCAAGTAGGAAGATATTCTAAAACATTCTTGTTGACAGTCCTACTCTGGATTTACTGATAATTTGGATTTATAGGTAAATGTGTGGATATCTCATGTGGTAATCACAGTCCTATTTACTCGTATTATAATGCTGATTTAAAATTATATCAAAATATCCAACTATTAATGACCACAATTTTATCTTATATATTAGTATTAAAATTAAGGATTGCATCCATCATTGTTTTTATGAAAAATAATTGTTCATTGTTTTGATATTTTGCTTAAAGTTATTAAAATTCAAATCTCAACTGGACATAGTAAAATAATGGAAAATGAAAGGAGGAGAATTGTGCTTTATCCACTCCTGATTACCTTTCCTACCATGTACAACATATTGTAGCTGCCATCTGTTCAGTGCATTATAGGAATAAGTATTAAGAATAAGTATGCCCTTAGTGAATGAACTTGAGAAAGCACATAATGAATAAAACCAAAATATTCGATTCACAGTTGTATGTTTTTAGGTAATAAAATTTTGTACGAAAAGTTCTATTTTAGAAAAATATATGTTGTTTTAAAATTTATGAATGTTATTATTAAAAAGAAAATGATAGCTGACAGATATAATTAAGAATAAATTTGTTACGGGGTATCTTGTTGCATCTCATGAGAATTATTTTTATAAATTGCTGATAATCATATGTTATGGAGACTTGTTTATTACTAAATAAGCTTGTTGCAGAAAAATACAACATAAAAATAGTTTATAGAGGATACTCCAGTACAATTAAAGACAGTTTTGTATGGATGACTCTAAATAATATGTAGGAAAAGTGTGATTGTAGGTGTGAAAACTACATCTACTTTCTTATTATATAAATAGTATACGTAATTACTAATATATTACTTTTTATGGTATTTAAGTTCTGTTCTTCCAAGTTACTACTGTTTTTCAAGGTTACTCTACCAATTGTAGCTTTGTAAATGAAGTTGTAATATATAACAGGGCATATACTTCTTTTCCACACTCACCAGCCAAAAGGTGAATTGATTGTGCTTGGTGGAAAATGGATATTAAAAAAAAAAAGAAGCGAGAGAGAGGGATTATTGACTTTGTTCATTATCCACTGTGAACAGCTGCACAGGGAAGCAGAAAGCCATGGGCCTACTGAGCACCGCTCTGAGACTAAAGCCATTTGAAGCCAGGTTGACAGCAGCTGGTGGCGGAAGTGTCTTGTCTAGACAGCAGGGGTCTCTGCGTCGTTCTTCAAGGAATGGGCAAAGGACTTTATGGAGAGAAAGTCCTTCCAGAGCTCTTGGCACAGTTTCATGGGTATATCTCCTTTGTGTATGTTATTTTAAAAATGAGTAAAGGGAAATAAGATAAGTAAATAATATGAAAATGGATTAGAATGTTAAGTCTGGAACTGCAGGAAAACTTGGTGACATACACCAACCCCCTTCGTCCTTGTTTTACCACTGAGGGCACTGACATCTAGAGTAGATGAATAAACCGTTTATCGGATCATACACTTAGATCACCAGACATCTGTAGTTTGTATCCAAATGTCTAGGGTCCATATTCAATGCCTCTCCCAAGTTTTTTAAACCATTGCCACTCAAACTGTGGTGGTCTGCAGTCTAGCAGTATCAGCATCTACCTGTTAGTTTGCTAGAAATTCAGAATCTCAAATTACTTAGACCCATGAATTAGAATCTTCATTTTTAGCAAGATTCTCCATGTGTGATATATATGCTGTATTAAATCATTAAGAAGATTATGCTTATGCATGATATATATGTTCATGAATGACAAATATGGAAAATCACAAAATACATATTATGGGAGAAAGTCCTTAGTGCATCTATCAATTTTAGTTGTCATCCTATTCTATTGTTAAATATATCCACTTACTTTATTTAAAAAGATTTCCCTCTCTTAATACAGTAATTGAAACTTATGAATCAATAAGTATATTCTTGTTTTTACAATAAGTATAATTTTAACTTTATAGACATGATCTGGATATTGTAGGAACTTTTAGTTTCTGATATATAAATAAACTGATTTTAATAAAACGTTTTAGTTATGGAATTTATAAGATAAATATAAACATGTTTATTTTCTATTAAAAATAAATATTAAAATTAGTCAAGTGTCTATAAATAAATAGTTATAATCCAATTTATGGTTATTAACTGATTTAACAAGTATTAATGTGATGTATGCAACACATTAGGCACTGTGCTAGATACTGAGCTTATTAGGCGTTAATGGAGACTACTTAATTTGCATAAAATCTTGCAAAATGAAATAATTTGCATTGTATGTTAGCTTACTCAACTAAAATAGCTAACAAATACAATAATTGTAATCGCAGATAAAATGCAAACTTTACCTTGGATATTTGGCAAGGTATTTATTTCTAGCCATAAATATCGACTCAGGGTTAGCCAATAGCAGCCACATGACATATAAACCTCAGATTTACTATCTTGTCTCTCCATCATGTTTCTTGACATCAAATTTATGATTTTTAGAGACAGTTTTCACTAACAGTTACTCAAGATTAGATAGCTAATTACATTTGAATGATTCCTTTAATATTCTTTTAGTCGTGCAATTTTGAAACACCTCGAAGATTATGGATAGGTCGTACGTTTTGAAGTAGGGATTTTCAAATTTTATGATCGCCAGGAAGCTTTTTAAAATGTACATCCTTGGGCTACTGCTCAGATTAAAATCTTCTAAGGCTTTATTGGGTCACAAGAATCTGCATTTTAACAATCTCTTCAGCTTATTTCTATTTACTCTGAGGTTAGAGAGCACAGGGATAAACATAGTAAGACATCTTATATCAAGAGATGATGTGACTGCAGTGTTTTGAAGGTGCGTTGGTCAGTCAAGGTGGACGAAAATGTGAATACAGCATTGCTTTGATTTGTGACTTATTGAAATGTCTCAAAATGTATGTAAATACTTAGAGGATATGCAGAAAGGAGTTCTAAACTAAACTAGAATACTGAATGCACATTTACAGAAAAGTTAAGACTAATTTATGTGTGTGTGTGTGTGTGTGTGTGTGTGTGTGTGTAGGCAGGAAAGGCTATGAGTAGAAAGATTCTTCTTTTAGATTTTCACCAAGTGTTCATTAAAGAGCTCTTCTTGAGAAAAGACGATGATCTCAGCTTATCTTAATTTTTTTTTTTTTTTTTTTGGCCTATTCATTATAACCAATTACTCTTTCAATCTGCCTGGTGGAAATTGTAAAACTGTCATTGGAATTTGACTTATTTTTTCTGTTCTCCCCACCTAACATTTCTTTACTAAAAATGTCCACAATACTGCAACAGTCCCAAATTTTAACAAATACGCATAAGCCCTACAGTGTCATCTGGTCTCCCAATATTCAAGGAAGTGCTGTCATTGTTCTTCCTTGCATGGCACAGAAGCGCCATGTCTCTTTTCTTCAGGTTGTAAGATGCTAATGGTAAATACAATATGTTGTTTGAGTAGTAAGTTGGAAAGTACTGAAGGAGAGGTTGCAGGTTACATTTATAACTCCAACATTTATTGTCAAAATATTAGTGAGACTAAATAAAGTAAGAGCAGATGTTTTTAAACATAGTCTGGGAAAGCCGGGATGGCTCAGTGGGCTAAGCGCTCACTTTGCAGCTCTGGGGACTGAGGATCGAATCCCGGCCCCAGCCCATGTAGACCCATATGCTGAACTGGGAGCTCCCCCAGTTCAGTTCTCACTGGGGCAAGACCCCGGCCCAGTTCCTGCCCTGTGCAGCCCCGCCCACCTGTGGAATGAAACTATGTGGAAAAACCAATGATGTGCAACTATGGAGACCGTTCTGGGCCCTCCCCCTTCTCTGTCTCTGTATCTCTCTCTCTGTCAAAAACAATAAAAATAAATCTTTAAATGTAGTCATGTAAGTGTTATATTATCCAATTAAACAAAGTGGTAATGTGTCTAGAGGTGCCCTGTGTACAGACAAGTCATACTTACATTGTTAATGATGAAGAGAAGGCATGTCAGAGAAAACACAGGGGCTAGCATAAACAATCTATTTGTGGTTGATAGAATTTTCAGTGTTATTTAAAATGGAATAATAAAACTATCCTTACAGGATTGAATGATGAAAGACACTAATTCTTTATTTTTGATGCTATTTGATCCTATGCATCAATATTTTGGAAAGAAACATAGGTGGACTCCTGAATGAGCTTGCCACCATGAGTTTGGTGGTCTACTAGCTTTCCTGGGCAGGTGTGTAGATAAAATTTGTGACTGACAGTATTGCTGCTTTATTGTTTGGGTAATTGAAAAGTGAAGGTTGTCTTTTTTGCTATTGTTTTGTTTGTTTGTTTGTTTGTTTTTGTTTTTACTAACACCTAGCCAGGAGTAAAAAATGATTATGTTCCTGCTAGATGTGGGCTTTGCGTCACAGAATAAATGAAGGGATAGTAGTTATGTAAAAGTAGAATTTGCCACAACTAATCTGCAGGAATTGTCCTATCTGTGTATAATCTAGCATTCTCGCACTTAACAAAGTCAGACAAATTACTTTTGATCTCCAGGTTCAAATACCAGTTTCGTAGATTAGTACAGAGCTTTTTGATGAACAAAGTAATGTGTGTAGTAGTGTGGCTCATGGTGTTGGCATAATCAAATGTCCCTTTTCATACAAAAGCTGCCATTTAATAGACGTTTGAGGACAAGCCAAATACAATATAAATAGACCAAGTGGGTACAGAAACATGTTCAATACTTGGAAAAGGTGTGGAACATCTGTTCAAAATGGAAAGCATTAATTCAGTGATTTAATTGTAAGTGTGCTTAATGCAATTTTTTTTTTCTGCTTCATCACTTGATTTGTATTTCCTCTCAGGTTGTTATAATTAAAAAATAGAAAATTTGTCTAAACTTGACTTTTAGGAGGCAAAGAGCATTTTTGTAAGATGTGGATCATTTCCCTCTATGCCTAAAGGGAAAAAATTACATTGTTTTTAATACAAATCAATTAGTATCAAAAAATTATTCTCATGCCTAGTAATAAATCACCATATGAAACATTTATTTATGCCTGCGAGTAAACAATACCATT
Source organism: Craseonycteris thonglongyai (assembly GCA_004027555.1). Taxonomy (NCBI): domain Eukaryota; kingdom Metazoa; phylum Chordata; class Mammalia; order Chiroptera; family Craseonycteridae; genus Craseonycteris; species Craseonycteris thonglongyai. The sequence continues at coordinate 15,586 of PVKE010019170.1, read as the reverse complement.
CCATAAAAGGGCTATTATAACTTGAACTTGTTGGAAACACAGAATAATTATATAAAAATGACAGAAAATATTTTAAAACTTACCATAGTTAAAACCAAAATATTACAGCAGAACATGCATTTAATTGATTCATCTGTAGGAGCAGTTCTCAGTGATCTTTTGTTTCCTCACTTTTTCACTTGAGAAGAAAGAACATCCCAGTGATGAATAAAAAATAAATATCAAACTTCTAATTTGCTAGCACTCTTGAGAAAAATAATAGGAGTTACTGCAGTAGCATCCTGGAACAGATATTATTGCAGGACTAACACCACATTTCTGGCAATGCCAGATGACACATTGGATTCCAGCCTGCATGATCACAGTTCACAGTGTAAGTACCTGAGAAGACTATGAAACAATCAATAGCCCCTTCTAGACTCTCTTTCTTAGTAGTAGAGGAAAAAAATATCCTATTTCAGGTACTGCTGTATGGGAAGGATTTTCCTCTTCTCCATTATAGTTCAGAGTCACATCTAAAAAGGGTACTGGAGATAAACTTACCTTAATGAGCATTTACTGAATTATTAAAATTTAGCTTAATTTCTGAGGTAAGAATATGACTCTAGGGAAAGCAATTCACTGTTAAAGATGAATAGAAAAGATAACATTAATTTTTTATGAGAATCATTGTTAGAGATTAATCGGAAACATTTCTTGCTAACCTATTTTCTAATATAGTGATTCTGTGTGACACAGCTTATTTCTTAAAAAAAAAATTTATTTAAGGGGAAGCCGGGATGGCTCAGTGGGTTAAGCGCTCACTTTGCAGCCCCAGAGACCAAGGATCGAATCCTGACCCCAGCCCGTGTGGACCCATTTGCTGAACTAGGGAGTGCCCCCAATTCAGTTCTCGCTGGGGTGGGAACCCGGCCCAGTTCCTGCCCTGTGCAGCCCCTCGCCCACCTGTGGGATGTAACTATGTGGAAAAACCGATGATGTGCAACTATGGAGACTGTTCAGGGCCCTCCCCCTTCTCTCTGTCTCTGTCTTTGTCTCTCTCTCTCTCTGTCAAAAATAATAAAAATAAATCTTAAAAAAAAATTTTTTTTATTTAATATGAAAAAGGTATCAAGAATGACCTGTTGGCTCCATGAACTGTTATTTTCCACAATGAGTACACAAAAGTTTGATTACAATTACAGAAGTTTATTTGATATATGTGTGTACACAATAGTTACTCCTCCTCTTACATATCTCAGCCCTTATTGTGAAAATTGGAGTTTTTCAGAAAATTGAAATCCTAGTTTTTTTACTTAGTCTCATCCATCACTTTCATCAGCTACCACTGAGTCAATAAATCAGAACTAGAGAATCAGCTCTTAGGTGAAAGAGTATCATAACTTTTCATCAAAGAGTTTTCCAGAAAAATTTGGTCAAATAGAGAATGAATGTATATGCATATGAAAAGGAGAAAAATTGAGTTCTTTCCAATGACAAGTAGGAAGTGTCCCAATTTTAGTGTTTTCTTTTAATTATTTCCTGATGGCTATAGGAAAATATTGAATCTACTATTTTAATGAAAAAAAGCTCAGTAATTATTAAACAGTAATGTATTTCTGAATCTTTAAAGCAGATGCATTTTCATGAGCAACTCTGACAATTTCCTTTCAGATATTTGTGTTTTTCTCACTGTTCTGCCATGTGCCATGTGTCTACAAACCTAGTTATTATTTCCAAAATAAAAGAGACTTTTTACATGGAAAATTCAAAATGCATTAAAGATGTTGCAGTTTCATATTCCACCTATAAGTGAAGTCATGTTTTTTAATTTTTTTGTCTGGCTTATCTCGCTTAATATGATGATATTGAGGACCACCCATGTTGTTACAAATGGCAGTATTTTATATAAAACTGAAAATAACAAAGAAACAAAAATTCATGGGCACAGTCAATAGTTTAATGGTTACCTGAGGGTAAAGGGGGAGGAGGAAAGGTGAGTAGGCAGGTGACATCAAATATATGGTGATGGAAAGAGAAGTGACTCATCAGCACATAATGCAAACATAGATGATGTATTGTAGAACTGTACACCTGACACCTATGTAATTTTTAGCAACCAGTGTCACCCCTATCAATTTAACAATAAAAAAGAAAAGACATTACAAAAGGGTGCTCTTTTTCCCCTTTTTAATTTAATTTTTTTTTTCTCAGTTAAGTTTTTGAAGCCTACACATTTTCTTTCAATAACTAGTAAAGGTCAATGCTTTAGAAATTTTCTAATGCCTGTTTAGTCATTCGTCCATAGTCACCAGTCCTAAGCAATATGAGTGTGAAATATCTAAGGTTCCTCTGATGCCACACTTGTGGCAGGAGCCACTGAAATCAGATTTTCTGTGGTTTTTGTCTCATTACTTTGGAGAGCTGGTACTTGATCCACTTTTTCATTGCACTACACCACCACCCACAACAGCTGCTTGGCTTTTTTTTTTTTTTTTCTGACCATTGCTAGACAGTGCCCCACCACCCATAAAATTATGGTTAATATTGCTTGAATCATAAGTCCGGGGAGCTCCAGTTCAGGTTTTATCCAATAGGATACCATAAGAATATTGCTTTGAAATTCACAGAAAAAATCCTCTGTGTAGGTGTGAATTAAAAGCATTGTTGAATAAAGACAACCTGCACATTGCATTATAACTTAATTTCAAAAGTGAGAACTGAATTTGTGTCTAAGCTGAAAATAAGGCACACTCTTTTAAGACCAGTTCTTAGATTGAAGAACTTCGAAAATGCAATGGAATGAATATCACAGATATTAATGCCAATCATAGTGAAAGAAGCGGTGTGAGAAACCTGTGTGAGAAAACTGGGGCTGTCATACTTTGTAATGAAAGTGAAGAAAGAATTGAAAAGTTATAATACCTTTGAAAATCCATGGCTTATAGGTTTGTAGGCCACAGATTAGCAACTAAAATGTGAATTGATAACATTTTTAATCAAGGTTTTACATCTTTCTGTTTCTAAAGAAATCTGACTGATTTTAAAGGTAAATAAATTATTCCCATAGAAGGCTGCTATTTCACAATATATTCTGGGGACAGATACCTTAATTTGACACTGACCTCCAACCAGTGAATACCAGACAAATTTGGTAATCTGTTAATCATAAACAATGAAACTTTTTTCCTTTTCCTCATTCAGGGACCCAAATTTTTATAACTGAAAGGATTAATAATAATTCAGTCTGACCCTATAATTCCAATTGAACCAAAAAAGTTATAGAGTTGCTAATTGATTTGCTCAATTCTATAAAATTCAGTCATAATCAGATCTATATAATAAATGTCAATTTAATGTTATATTGGCATTAACTATTGATTTTTACATTGATTATTTTGCCAAGTGCTAATTAACTTATTGATTTTTAGATGAGCTATAAGTAACTTTCACTTCTAAAATAAATGAATTGCTCCATTATAAAATAGCTGCTGTTTCTGAATATTAGAGGATTATCATATTCACTTTTATGATTCATTGCTACATATACTTGTTAATGTGGGAATTCATGATTTTGATTGTTTATCCAAATATCATTATATTTAGAAATTTATTACAATGCTACTAAATAAATCCCACAAAACATCAACAGAGAATCTATTAGCAATCTCATTAATTTATTAAATTCTAATTTTCTGTTTGTTAAGATCCACATCATAAAACTGTGTTTAATTAATGCAGTAGTAAATTTTTGAGATAAAAGAAGAAAATGAGTGAACCACATATGGAATAGGCTTAGAATTATTATTTTTCCTTTTCAAAAGAAAACTTTTTAATGAAAATACAAATATTTAATGGAAACATTGTTTATCAAGATCTAAACTAGATCTATAACCTAGTTTAGATCATACACAGCACAGGTAAGTAAATTATTAAGAATCTGAATGGGATATAAATTTGAATGGGATGCAAATTTACATTCATGAAACAACAGATAGGGAGATGTGAATGACATATTTATTAGTAACAGGATGAATATAGGAGCATATAATAAAGTTTAAGTATACATCTAATAGAAAGCTGTGAATTTCAGAGTTGCACAATCACATTTATGTGTCCTGCAATTATACTCTGTGTGATCCCAGACAAGTTATTGTACTTGTGTAAATTATTGTTGATTTCTCTATAACATAGGCCAGATTTAACGTATCTTATGTTTTCTATGAGAATAGACTGAGAATTTCCATAAAAGCACAACTGCTAGTCATGTAGTATGTTTGGTAACATATCTCATTATTAACTATGAAAAACCCTGGAAGAAACAGATCAAATAGTTTGATCAAATAGTTTAGAAACATAATCAAATCAAACCTAGAGGAAATAGGTAAAATAGTTTTGCCTTGGAATAGGCAAAAGAAATGGAAGAACATTTAAAGTAATTTTTAAAACCACTGATAGTCAAAGAGAGGGTAGATATGAAGAGAAGCTGCAAATAAGAATAGGAAATTAGGAATAGGATCTTTATCTGAATCATCTTTGGATCGTCACAATACCTCATAATAGATATCCTGGTTGATGAATGAATGACTAATACAAATATATTAATCAGTATAATAGTAGGAAATTAGGTTGACTGTATAAATTTTATCTTTATAGTCAAAGTAATAGTGATATTAACAAGCTCTAAAAGATCTCTAGAGGTGAAAGGAAAAGTCATCCGACAGCATTAGACAGAAAATATCGTTCTAATGGCCATAGTGCAGTTGCATTAAACAAAAGCATTTATGCATTATAAGAAAATGTATAATCACTTAATTAGAATATTATGTTAGATTATTCTGGATGCATTTGCTTGGAATATCTTCTTCTACACTCTCACTCTGACTCTGTATTTGTTGTTGCAATTGAGATGTGCCTCCTGAAGGTACCATATGGTTGAATTTTGTTGTTTGACACAATCTGCTACTCTGTGTCTTTTTTAAAAGATTTATTTTATTGTTTTGAGAGAAGGTGAGAAAGAGAAAGAGATAGAAAGACGTGGGACCAGAGTCGTCTCCGTAGTTGTACTTCATTAGTTGTGACGTGGTTTCATTCCATTCAGGTGGATGAGGGACCATGTGGGGCAGGAACCAAACTGGGGACCTCCTGCATGGGAGGCGAGACCCTTCACCACTGGGACACCCCAGTGGTTACCAGTTGTTCCCCAGTTCAGCATATGGGTTTGCACACCGGGGCTGGGAATCAAACCCGAGACCTTGAGATTGGGAGGCAAGCGCTCTACCATTGAGCTATCCCCGCATCCCCATACTCTGTGCCTTTTTGTTGTCAAGTTCAGTCCATTTACATTTAGAATAATTATTGATAAATGAGGATTCTCTATAGCCATTTTATTTTTTGTTTTCTGGTAACTTGGTGTCTCTACCATTCCTTTGCCTTTGTGTTTTGGTCTATTATTTTAGTTTGGTGGTAATGTCATCCCAATGAATTTAATGAAAAATGAAACTTTAAAATTCAAAAAAAGTATATGAGGGCTGTCCAAAATGTATCCAGCCATGTAATAGGAAAAATAGAGGCATTTATGGCTGGATTTTTTTTTATGGATAGCCCTCGTACATTATTTTATAAACAGCCTAAGGAATCAGAAAAATTTGTTAGTGATGACAGCAGAAAATTAAAAAGGAAAAACATTAAAAATCTAGAGCCAATATCAAGAGTCTTAATAATACAATCACTTTATAATAATTTGCAATTCATATTTTCTTTATTAAATTAAGAGAGTTAATAATGGGTACATTTGTATCTAAACCAAGAAACCAATGTGAATTTGGCCATAATTGTCAGGGGTAGTTTAAGTGAAGCTGGCATACACAGATATCTGTATTGTGAATGAAATACCACTGTTTGTTGAAATAGTTCAGTGTACAACTCCTGGCCAAACAGTATTGCATTTTTGTTTCTCAACAACTACTATTTAATCTTCATTCTGTCCTTGAAAATTTAGCTTATGTAATATTAGAAAATCATTAACCTTGCATTCAAGCCAATTCTTTCCATATGTCTTCCCTTGAACTTTGATGTACTTTCCCCTTTTATGCCTAGTGAGTTTAATTCTCTGTAAGAAGTCAGGTATATAGGAGAAAAAATTCTTTTGTATCTTTGACAATAGAGAAGCACTTTAAAGCCAAGCAGTCTTTGTATTTTTATTTTGGACTGAATGCAAACTATACAGTCACCATGGTTTGAGTCTTCCTAGAGCTTTGAGGAAGTTCTTTTTTCCATTGATCCTTCAGATGGCTGGACTACTTCTATTGTAGATTGGCAGTTTTCTCTGCCTTTGAAAATAATAACTCGATTCAACAGCCTCCCTACCTACATTTTATGGCTCGTCACTCTCTAAAAAGACTTCATTGACATTATTGCTTCAAGCTGGCAGATCTCCCCACCCCCCCACACTATACATCATTCTAAACAAAAATCCACAAAGAGTTGTCTATGGTTTTACTTGTGAGTTCCTTAGATTGTGTGAAAATTTTGTCACTTTTACATAGTTTTTCATGAACATTTAGTCGGAGGGAGGCTGTTTACACAGGGAAGAAGAGAGATTATGGGAAGATGTCTACCAAATAGAGTTAAAAAATAAAATTAATGTACATTTAAACATATACGTTATCCAGTATTTAAGGCCTATATTCTATTCAAAGTTATTAAGTCTCATGTTCAAAGCTATTCAGGGCATATTTGAACCTTTTAGTGTCAATTTTTTCTTGGTTTATATTATGGCAGTTTTTAACACTCATAGGAGGAGGTACAATATTTACAAAATTCTTCCTATATTCTAATATAGGAAGTTGGCTTTCAGAAACTTGAATGGCATGTTTTATGCTATATAGTCATAGTTTGTATTTTTCCATTTCTGTCATTATCCTAATAATCCATACTCTATTCTTAATTTTTATATACTAGGTTAAAAAAAATACTATCACTGTGATTAATTCTGATAAATAATGATAACAAACAGAATTTGTAGACTAGAATGCCTTGCTTGAAAAACACATTGCAGTCTCTGAAGTATTTCACTTCTAGGTGTGCTCATCAACTATCCACAGATGGCTCTAAATTAGTAGAATGAGGATAGTTATTTTTTTTATCTTCACATAAAGCATAGTTTGTTTGTTTTTCAAGAGATGGACAATATAAGCTGTATCTAGAAAGAAGCCAGTGTTTAAGCTCTGAGAAACTGAGAGAGTTTTTGCGTGCAGCCATCGCAAGACCTATATATATCCCAGATTGGATACAGAACCCTATAATCAATTATGAATGGATCATCAGTGCCCATGGTGGTGAGTGGGAAGAGTGGTCCAGACATTTGGCCTTGATTTACTTCAGGGTTCTTAGGACAGAGTAAGTCACAGATCTGATGCTTACACCATGGGATGCCCCAGGCCTCCAAAGCAATACCCATATGACTGAAGAAATAAGAAATTTCCTGGGTTGTGAAAGCAGAGACTTATTACTGATGTGCAGTATCCAAAGAAGAGATGTAGTATTTTAAGTTGTCCATCATGTCTTTTCTTCCACACTTGCTCTCAAGGAGGTAAGATTGTTGTTTTATCACTTGGTGTTCTCCTACAGAAATTCTCAGGAGGCAAAGAAAAAAAAGCAAGGACATTAAATTCATTCATTAAAGGGTTGCTTCGTTCTACAGTGTCCCCTAGTGTAGGTTTTTGTGCTGGAAAAGTATAAATTATTCTCAAGTACAATAAAACAGGATATACTACATGTCAGGCATCAGATCTCTTTAGTGATTTCCCTTCCCTGGTAGGTGAGGCTCAGGCAAGTTTTACCTTTTGTATCTTTTCCACAGGGTTGCTATATGGAAATAGGGGCTGGTTTGTATGAGTTTATTTATTTCTAAGGTTGCAAAGTAAGAAGAGGAATTTTGCTTCTTACTTGGTGAATTTCTTTCATAATGTTAATTTAGCAGAGCTTAACAACCATAAAAATTAAAATAGTTTTACTGTTACTCAGTACTTTCTGGTAAATAGCTGTCAATGTCGGTTTCTTTCACGTACAATGTGCAGTCTGAGTGAAAATATATTAGATCAACACATTCTCAGTTTCTTTTTGCCAAACAACGTAATTATAAAAGGACTCTCTTCTCGATTTCATCTGAATCCTGTGGTTCTTGCTCTTAATCTTTTATGTTCTTTCTGCTTTCTCAGAAGAAGAATCCGATGCTAAAAGATACGAAAGAGGATCATTTCTGAATCAGTGTTTTACTTGCAGTTCAGATCCCAGGATATGATTTTATTTTTCCCTCAGTATTTCCATTGATTTCTTTCCTACAGGTTGACTTTTTGTTTTTAATTTTTTTTGGCAACCTTATATTAAGATGCTAGGAATGGTTCATCAAGATACTGTTTTTATAACACATTGCTTTTATAATCACTGAATTATAAAATGGTACAATATTTTCTTTTTTAATGAACCTAATAAATAAACCAGCTTTCTTCTCCAATTTCATATTTTAACATAAACTTTCTAGGAATTATATAATCACATATTATAACATAAAATGAATTATTATATAAGACTCAAACTAGTAAAATGAAAATACTTTCTGGAGTCTACATATAATTTACAGGCAGTGATACTGGCAATCAAATGATAAGTTAAAATAAGTAATTTTTTAATTATGAAAAATATTTTATTATATCCAAACATAAAATAAAGCATATCTTCCAGGATGCATGCTTTTTGATTTATAATATCAAAGATATTCACAGATATTTATGATTTGTAATTTTACCTTATTCTTAATTTTAGCTTTCTAAATATTTAGGTAAAACATTCAGATGAAATATTTTGTTAGAATTAGAAGACATTTATAACAAAAATATTAAGTGACTGCTATACTTAGACTTTGATTAAAAAAATATATGAAAAGAAAGAGATCTGTATCAGAATCTCAAAATCTAAAAGTCCTGAATGAGATTAATTTTAGGTTTTCTTAGTTTATCTGTAGCAATGCACTTGGTTTGAGTCTCTGTATCCTTCGCAGTAAAATGAGAGTGTTGGACAAGGTGATTTCTAATGGTATTTTCAGAGAAAAATTTCTATTATTCTTTAATCCTGTGTCTTGGTCAAGAGCTTGTGACCTTCAGGTGTTATTAAATATATTTATTGATTCAATACAAATCAGAAAATACATTCCTAATCTTTTGTAGACAGGTTGAAGACTGACATTTAAGGTTTTCTTTTGAATGTGAGAAGGAAAATGTATCACCATAGAAGCTTCTAACTATCCTTTCTTTATTCATCTCTTCACTAAAATCTAACTTTTAATAACTTTAACCCTCAAACGGAATTTAGCCTTGCATCATACAAAGATATTTAGAAAATTACAATCTCACCTGTGACTAATAATTTGTCTTTCGCTGAAAGTAATTGATCAATAATTATGTCAGTTAAGACCCTGGCTGTCTGTTCTCTTAGAGTGATTTGTTTTGTTTACTATACAGCCTGTTTAAAGTTCTCTTTCAATCAAAAATACAAGAAGACTTAGAAAATATTACTGGCAGGGCAATGTTTACTGAATCAAAGGTAATAATTGTGTAAATGTCTCTTGAGTAGATGGCTGGAATGAGCTTTAATATTCAGACTGTTAAATTTCAGTAAAGACCTAAACTCAAATAAGTGTTTATTTGAACAGAATTTTTAAAGAACATAGAATGTCCCCTTTACAATCAAACCTCCAGACACTTAGTGTGTTGATATTTAGATTCCAAAGTTTTTATCAAGAACCATCATTGAGACAGATGCTGGTAATATGGCTAAGAATTTTCATTAAAGATGACTCTTGGGTGTGAACTCAAACATTCATATGTTCAATATGAGTTACTTGTGGGGGTTTTCTGATCTGTTTGGAATTCTTATTTTTTATCAAAGGTTTTAAAATATAAGAGAAGAAGATTAATAGTTGCTAGATAAAGCTGAAAAGAAGAGCAGCGATGTAATGAAGAGTATTGTGAAAGACACTCACTTGATATGACTCCCAAGTTGCAAATAATAACAAAGTTGAAAATCATTGTCTACCAATCCATGTACTCACTTCCATGGAGTCTCTTTCTATACAGTACATCAAAACTACTTGTTAGTATTTTACCGGTAAATACAACAGATGTATACTTTCCCTCTTTCTTGAATTTTCTCTGTTCTTAAAGAACTTAATAGCATGGCATGTATAAAATGATACTTTATCCTAAATTTTTGTGAAGAGCTACTTTGGAAATACTTGGGCAGTTCCTCAAATAAACACAGAGTTACCATATGACCAGCAGTTCAACTTCTAGCCAGTTGCTGAAACAAAATGAAAACATATATCCATGTAAAAATTTGTACACAAATGTTATTATGAGCTATAGCCAAAAAATAGAAACAGCCTAAATAGTCATCTACTGATGAAAGGAAATATAAAATATGCTATTATCCATACAGTGAAATATTATTTGGCAATAATGAGTAAAGAAATGCTGATACTTGCTACAATATAGCATAAAATTATAAACATTATACTAAGTGCAAGAAGGCTGTCACAAAAGTCCTAGTACCATGACTCTATTTATATTAAATTAGCAGAATATGCAAATCCCAAAGAAAAGCACACGGAAAACAAAGAATTAATCCACATTTAATTGTTTATATGTCTGACTTGTCATTTCTGGGTCAAAATTTGCTTTTAATTTAAGGACATTATTTTGTCTTAAGAGGCATATGCTGACAAAACTTTTGGTTTTCATTATACTCAAAATCTAAAATACTTGGAATAAATGTTGAAGTAATCACAGGTTATTGGACATTGTGCTGACAATAAAGTCATATTACTAATGTTACATTATGCTTATAAAGAGCTTTCTGAGAAAAAGAATTGCAGATGGCTTTTTTGCATCAACCTAATAATAGAGGTTATGAAATATTTAGACAGCTTAAAACATATAGTTAGCAAGAAGGGAAGAGTCAATGCAAAATAGTGTAGTTCAAACAGTATTTCAGAATATGTCAAAGCTGACCTAATATATACTGTTTGCTCTGATCATTAGAGATTAGAAATTCCCACTACACCAGAACAATATATATTTTTAAAATCAAAATGTCACAAGTCATAAGAGATATGTTATTTTCTTTTAAGACAAACTTATGAAATAAAACAAAATTTATATACTAGGACAATAACTACAATAATAAAACTACAAACAAAAATAATTGAGTGCTCTGTTTAGATATGGTTTTTATAATCTCAGCATTTTTTTTTCTTCTCAGTACTTTACAGATAAGAGTTTTCTAATCCTCCTTTTGCAGCAGATACACATTGTGAAACACAAATATTTTGATGTATCTTATTCATGTTTCTGTCCATAACTTTAAGAATAATATGGTATGCAGAAGTTATTCAGAAAACCTCATAGAGCTCATATTTTCATGGAGCAAACAGAAACCTCGTAGACAAATGAGAGGGGAATAACTTTGCAGGGTCTGATACATGTTACAAGGGGAATAAACTGTCTGAGAAGATAACCTGCCTAGAGGGGATGGTCAGATGACCTCCTTAAAGGTCAGGAGTTGGTTGAGACAACTGCAAGAGTTATAAAAATAACTTTAATGGTGGGGGCTGATTTAGTACAAAGTTGAGCCAGAGGACTTACCATGTTTGAGAGATAGAGGAGAGGCCAGGGAGAGATGGTCTAGGATTACTGTGAAATGCCAGGCTGGAACAGGGAGGCCCTGGTACAGAGTCAAGATGTTCTACTAAGTACAGGGGGCACAAAGGAAATCTCCTTCTAAGCAAGGGAGTTAAAGGTCTTATTTGTATTTTATAAATTGCTCTGGCTAGTCTGTGGCTAATGGATTAGATGTTGAAAGATGGAAAAAGTGAATGTAGAGAATAACTGGTTATTGTCCTACCTTCTGTTCTTCAGCATTACTGACCTCTATTGAATATTTTATTACATGTCTGCATATAACCTACTTCCCCTTTTTTATTATTTAAATTGTTATGCATTTTGTTTATTTTCATTAGCATCAAAAATTATACTTCTTTCTTTAGTAACCTTTATGCTCTGCCCTTACTCCTTTTTTTCTTCTTTAAAAAAAATTTTTTTTTAACATGATGGTGCTAATAATTTTTTTGACAAAAAGAAACAAATAATAACTTCATATACCATCTGCTTGCACCCAGCAGAGTTGAGACACTTGCTCTGGAACAGAATACATGAATTATAGGTTGTAAATAAAGAAACATTTGCACTGAGCATGATTAGGGTTAATTTAGTAATATATGTAGGTCAGAGCAGAGGCAACTACTGCTTTCTCACATCAGACACCTCACTCCCTTCTCTTTCAGATTTATTCATGGGGTGAAGGACTTGAGTGTTCTCACCCACTATATTCACATCAGAGTACTGATAGCTGTAGATTACCCAAGCAACAACACACAAAGAGGGAAATGAACAGAGGGAGATAGACGACTCTTAATTCACTGTCTAGTCCTTTAGTCCTATCTATGAAGACACAAAAGCTGGCATGTTAAGGGAACTCTTAAAAGATTCAGGTTCGGTCTAGTTATAATCTGTGCAGTAGGGATGGAGCAAACAGATGTTGCATTATTGGCCTTTATTAGCAGCCTAACGTGTGCCAGGACCTGTGGCATATGCTACATCCTTTCAGAACACAGATACTTCATACAAGTGAAGGGCATCAGAATAGAGGAATTCTCACAAATGTTGCTGGTTATGAATGTCAGTTGAACTGATTAATGCTGATTTTATATGTTCAACTCTACAAGCTTGTCACTACATTAGAGGATCCTATTATGAGTAACTGACTCTTGGAAGATTTTCATTTAATGTGCATTTTCACATGACACTGTTTTCTACTCATTTCAGTTAAGCTCTAGGCTTCATTTGCACAATAATAGACACATGAGGAATAAGTAGTATCATGTAATGTATATATAACAGCTATAAAGGTAACACATTTTGTTCCCTGATTCATTTGCAAAGGATTTAGAAAGAAAATCATTTTTAAAACAAAACACAATTCTAGGAATAACCATGAACAGCACAGTCTTCTGTCACAGTCTGAAAAGAAAACCATTTGGGGTATGAGTCTGTGGGCCTTGTCATAGGAGAAAAAGAGACTTAATGCTGAGGTTTCATTATCTCTGACAATATGGGAAACATTTACTCTGAACTGAAATAAGGACTATATAAGTTATTAATAAATTTATTGGCATTTATAACATCATAATATCTTTCAAAGTTTGAGGGTTCTTTATGTGGTTATAAAAGCTTCATTGGCCATTGTTTTCAAAATTCAATGCCATTCCATTACATTCTTATACCATTTTAATGAGATACCAACCATCAGTCTTATTGCTGCACCAATAAAAGTAGCATATCTTTTATCTTCTTGCTTAAAGGTTTTTCCCTTTGTCTCCAGTTTTTAGAAGTTTTGCCATAATATTAATAGTTGGTTGTACTGTTTAGCATTAGTATATCACATACATCTCTGTTTAGACCTGGCACACAAAAAAAATTGGAAAACTGTGGTGGGGGGGGGCAGTGGGTGTTGTTCAGCATTTTAAATACTTCTAATGTTTGGAAAGTATTTCTCTTTGATGGAAAGTAAGTACCATATCTCTCAGAATTTAACAATACTAGGTATTCACTTCCCTAGGCTCCCCTGAAGCTAAATTGTAGGCATATTAACTCAGGCTGGAACCCACACTGATTTTTAATAAGGAGCTAAGCGAAGAAACATAGTCAGTAATAGGTATTGATGACAGATGCTGGAGCAACAAGCATTTCCATATGCAGTTGCAGTGGTGTTGCTGTGGCTACATCCAGAGCCCACTGCTCATCATTCTTTACAAAAACAGTTCTGGCTCCGGATGCTGTGTAAATGATAGGATCCATCCATCTCTTAGGAACTTTACATACTAAATTAGGCCACAGTACATCCTAATGCTGCAAAAATGGGAAAGTAGAGATATGTTGGAGACTTTGGACCTCTCCCTGCCTTACCAGTCCCTAGTGATTACTGGGATCCTTGAAATTTTTAGTAAAACCTAAGCTGGCTAAGATCTCTGGTTCACTTAAATCTGATTTGGCAATACAATCCTTTGTGCAATATTCACATCTATCAAAGGTTCATTGTGAGAATAATGTTGATAATCCCACAATGACAGATACAAGCTGTTAAAAAAATATGGGGAGGGGGGAATTATTTGTATTAAAGTAATGAATATATCATCTGAAAACTGTGCTAATGCTTTCAAACTGGACTGAATATATATTGAGAGTAAATTTTTATACGTGGGAAATATTTTCTTGGTTTTTGTAAGTTGTATCAAGATATATATTTTAAAGAAACAAGCAGGGTTATAGCTGCATGTAGCAAACAACAAAACATTGAATATAATTTGAGTTATAGAATATTATTGGATTGATCAAATTTATATAATTTCAAGGATCATTGTTCACTGTAAATAGCTAAATAAAGACATTTTGATGAATTCTAATATTATATCCTGTGTTACTCCCAATTCCACTGTTACCTGTCATATAGTGCCATTAATCTACTACTTTTTGGTAGAAATATAAATTCTTGAAAAAGATAAAGCTATGCGTACAATACACTGATAAATTTTAATTTTCTACAGTGATTCTGTTACCCATTGTCCATAATTCTTTGATTTAAAGATATATTATGGTTTTATATTCAGTTTTTGAGATAAAATATATTATCTTCAACATTTTGCTAACTAGATAACATGTTTAGTGAAAGAAAATATGATATTTTATACTGTTTTTGTTTTTTCAATAAGGAAATATGTAATCTCTGCTTTAATCTTTAGCTCCTATAATAATTTTGGAAGAATGAATATTGTAAAATATACCTTAGCCTAGGATATGTATAATAATTAGGGTGTATATGAGATTATTTTTACCTTAATAAATAAAAAATAATGTATTGTGAGTAAAGAAGAATTTTAAGAACAAAAAGGCCCATTAAGTATAACCAATTAGGGTCTAACATTCGACAAAACAGTTGGCAATTTCTTACCTTATGTTAATACAAACATTTTAGGGAATCAATCATTAGGCTATGTTCCCAAAGGTAATATACTAAACGTTAGCCATGGAATTTAAAAGATCCCATCATCTTAGAGTTTTATTAGCAATTAGAGCTGCTATTTTAAAATAAGAGTTCTGTAAAATAATTCTAAAATTTACTGTGTTGTTTAGTTTTCTGTTAGAGCTATACTTACTTTCATGGGTATAATTCCTCAGAAGTAATATTTTTAATGAGAATTGAGGGGGTGTCTCTTTTTAGATTTTTTCTTTAAATCTCTATTTTTGGTAATCATTAAATCTTTTAGAATAATTGCCAATGTGAGGTCAAAATATCTTTCTGAAAAAACATATATGCCCCAATGATGATTCCCAACATTTAAGTAGAAATATGCCACCTGTTTTCCTGAAGTAAAATAAAAACAGCCTCCCCACCATAATAAACCAACAATATAAAACAAAACAAAAAAGAGATC
>PVKE010019169.1:0-28732 GCA_004027555.1 Craseonycteris thonglongyai | reverse complement strand
AGGGATGGCTGGGTCATATGGTAATTCCATTCATAATTTTTTGAGGAATCTCCATACAGCCTTCCATAGTGGTTGTACCAGTTTACATTCCCACCAGCAGTGTATGAGGGTTCCTTTTTGTCCACAGCCTCTCCAGCGCTTGTTATCACTTGTCTTGTTGATTATAGCCATTCTAACATGTGTAAGATGGTATCTCATTGTGGTTTTTATTTGCATCTCCCTAATTGCTAGTGAAGTGGAGCATTTTTTCATATATCTGTTGGCCATATATATGTCTTCATGAGAGAAGTGTCTGTTAAAGTCATCTGCCCATTTTTTAATTGGATTGCTTGGGTTTTTGTTTTTTTTGAGTTGTACAAGTTCTTTGTATATTTTTGATATTAGCCCCTTATCAGAGGCATTGTTTGCAAATATTTTCTCTCAGTTGGTAGGTTGCCTCTTTGCTTTGTTGATGGTTTCCTTTGCAGCACAGAAGCTTTTTAGCTTGATAAAGTCCCCTTTGTTTGTGCTTTTACTTCCCTTGCCAATAAGGTCAGATTCATAAAGTCCTCCCTGAAACCCAAGTCTATAAGTTTAGTGCCAATGTTTTCTTCTATGCAATTTATTGTTTCCTTTCTTATTTGGAGGTCTTTAATCCATTTTGAGTTAATTTTGATATATGGTGAGAGAGCGCAGTTCACATTCAGCCTTTTGCATATGGTTTTCCAATTTTCCCAGCACCATTTACTGAAGAGGTTTTCTTTCCCCACTGTATATTTTTTGATCCTTTATCAAAAATAATCTGTCCATAAATTTGTGGGTTTATTTCTGGGTTTTCAATTCTGTTCCATTGGTCCGTGGGTCTGTTTTTCTGCCAAGCTGTTTTGATTACTGAGGCTTTTTAGTACAGATAAAAGTCAGGCAGTGAGATGCCCCCAGCTTTATCCTTTTTTCTTAGGATAGCTTTTGTGATTCGTGGTCTTTTGTGGTTCCATGCAAATTTGATAATTTTTTAATCTATTTCTTGAAAGAATGACTGTGGGATTTTGATGGGAATGGCATTGAATCTGTATATTGCTTTGGGGAGTATGGCCATTTTAACTATGTTAATTCTTCCAATCCATGAACATGGAATGTTTTTCCATTTCTTTGTATCCTCTTTAATTTCTTTTAAGAGTGTCTTATAGTTTTCCGTGTATAAGTCCTTCACATTCTTTGTTAGATTTATTCCTAGGTATTTCATTTTTTTGTTTGCAATGGCAAAGGGAATGGATCTTCTCATCTCTCTTACTGAAGTTTCATTGTTGGCATACAAAAATGCAGTTGATTTTGAGACATTGATTTTGTATCCTGCAACTCTACTGTATTTGTCTATTATTTGTAATAGATTTCTGATAGAGTCTTTAGAGTTTTCTATATATAGGATCATGTCATCTGCAAAGAGTGACAGTTTAACTTATTCTCTTCCGATTTTAATACCTTTTATTCCTTTCTCTAGTCTGATTACTCTGGCTAGAACTTCCAGAACTATGTTGAACACCAGTGGTGACAGGGCGCATCCCTGTCTTGTTCTTGATTTTAGGAAGATAGGCTTCAGCTTTTCCCCACTCAGTATAATATTTGCTGAGGGTTTGTCATATATGGCCTCTATTATGTTGAGATATTTTCCTTCAATTCCCATTTTATTCAGTGTTTTTATCATAAATGGGTGTTGTATGTTGTCGAATGCTTTTTCTGCATCAATTGAGATAATCATGTGGTTTTTATCCTTTGTTTACATTGATTGATTTGCATATGTTGAACCATCCTTGAGCTCCTGGGATGAATCCCACTTGGTCATGGTGAATAATCTTTTTAATGCATTGTTGTATTCTGTTAGCTAAAATTTTATTTAAGATTTTTGCATCAGTGTTCATCAGTGAGATGGGCCTATAGTTTTCCTTTTTGGTATTGTCTTTCCCAGGTTTTGGTATTAGGGTGATATTTACTTCATAGAAAGAGTTGGGTAGTACTGCCTCCTCTTGAATTTTCTGGAGTAGTTTGAGGAGTATGGGCATTAATTCTTCTTTGAATGACTGGTAGAATTCATTGGTGAAGCCATCTGGTCCAGGCCTTTTGCCTTTGGGCAATTTTTGGATACCTGTTTCAAGTTCTGTACTGTTGATTGGTCTATTTAGGTTATCCAAATCTTCTTGGTTCAGTTTAGGTAAACTACATGTTTCTAGAAATTTGTCCATTTCCTCTAGGTTGTCAAATTTGTTGGCATAGAGTCTTTCATAGTAATCTCTTATGATTGTTTGTATTTCTGCACATCAGTTGTAATCTCTTCCCTATTGTCCCGTATTCTAGAAATATGAGATTTTTCTCTTTGTCCTTTGGTGAGCCTAGCCAGTGGTTTGTCAATTTAATTGATTTTTTTCAAAGAACCAGCTTTTTGTGGCGTTAATTTTATCTATTGTTTTTCTATTCTGAATTTCATATAGTTCTGCTTTAATTTTTATTAACTCTTTTCTTCTGCTGGCTTTGGGGGACCTCTGTTCTACTTTTTCTAGCTCTATGAGATGTGAGGGTGTTTACTTGTAGTTTTTCTTGTTTCTTGAGATAGACCTGTAATGATATAAATTTCCCTCTTAATACTGCTTTCACTGTGTCCCAGAAATTTTGGTATGCCGTGTTTTCATTGTCATTCATTTCTACACATTTTTAAATCTCTTGATTTATTTTCTCTTTGACCCAGTCTGCTGATAAGTCTGGTGACAACCTGATAGGTTTTCATTTGAAAGTTATATTTTGTTTTTCCCTGGCAGCCTTGAGGATATTTTCTGTCATTGGTTTTTGTCATCTTTAGAACAATGTGCCTTGGAGAAGATCTGCTAGGGTCTAGGTAGTTAGGGCTTCTGCTTTCCTCTTGGATTTGGGGCTGTATTTCTTTCCACAGTTTAGAAAAATTTTCATCCACTATTTGTTTTAGTAGACTGTGAGAAGATTTCATCTCGCTTCCTTCTGGTGCCCCTATTATTCTAATATTGTTCTTTCTGACGGAGTCAGAGAGTTCTTGTAGGGCTCTTTCATTTCTCTTGATTTTCCTTTCCCTTTCTTCTTCCCTCTGTGACATTTCCATGTTTCTATCTTCGATTTCACTCATCCTTTTCTCTAGCTGGCCAGCTCTGTTTCCTATGCTGGTCAGTTCTTTTTTCAGCTCTCCCATGATGCCTTTAATATCAAGGAGTTCCTTTTGGTTCTGCTCTAGCTTCTCAATTTTATTGGTAAAGTACTCATTTTGCTCAGAAAATTTCTTGTTGAGTTCATTTAACTGTGTCTGGGTACTTTGCCAGCATTGAGTGAGCTCTCTGACTGTCTTGAGTATTGCAGCCCTGAATTCTGTTTTACTTAGATATGATTCCAAGTGTGCAAGTTCCTTTACTAAAGACTGCCCCTGATCTTCTGGAGGGGCTTTGGATTCTGAGGTGTGCATTGTGTTTGATGTGGTTCTTTTTGCTTTAGGCATGAGTATGTTTTCCCTCTGGAGGTTTGCCTATCAGATGGGCTTCTCTTTATTTTTTTGGGGGGGGGCTTAGTTGTGAGAGAAGGATATTTGGGAGAGGGTTGGGGGAAGCAGACAGCTTCTGTGACCTGGGGCACTTCAGGTTGCTGTCTTAGCTCTTAGCAGGGTAGTGAAGGTGTGGCCGGGGGTAGGGGGGGGGCGTATGAGTAGAAGCTAGGGTGGGCCTGAGACACAATAGCAGATTTCTCTTTCAGCAGGGGGGCTGGTATTTCAGTGTGGGTGGGGCACAGGAGCTCTCGTCTTTCTCTCCTCCTGGCTGCCCCTCCTTCAGTCGTGTTTGTGAGTCCTGCCCTCAGGGCAGTGCTCGGATGGGCTGGGGCTTGGCAGAGGCCTGGTCAGCCGCGCGGTCCCATGTGCGGGTGTTAGCACTGCATCGTCCCGGTCAGCAGCCCAGTTGTGCACACGGGCAGCAGTGCCCCAGCGACCTGGTGGGCGGGGCTCTGAAAGGCTGGTTGCATGCTCGTGAGCAGGCAGCAGTGCTGCAGAGGCCCGGTTGGCAGGGTGCTGAAAGCCGGTCTCGCGCACAGGCAGCACTGCTGCGGTGGCCTGGTGGGCGGGGCACCAAAAGCCCAGAAGCGTGCACGCAGCTGTGCAGCAGCAGCCTGGTGGGCAGGGAGCCAAAGCCCGGTTGCGAACACGAGCACTGGCAGTGGCGTTGGGGCAGCCCGGTGGGTGGGGCGCCGAAAGCCCTGGACGCACAGGCTATAGCTTGGCCTGCAGCCGCTCTGTGCTCCCGGCTCTGTTGAGATCGCCGGATTCACTCTAAGCATGTCTAATTCAGCTGTGTCCATTTAAGCCCCAGCCCTCACTCCAAGAGCCCTGTCCTCAGAAGGCGCTCCCTCACAGTCAATCTCCTTCGTAAATCAGGGGTGCTGAGCTGTTGTGGGCTGGTGCCCTGCTCTCACCCCACCTGCCTGGAAGTACAGCCGCCCTGCTCCACAGTCCCTGTTCCACTTTAGGCTCTGTGATCTGATTAGGGCACTGCGTGCTGTCCCTTGAGTTCGGATGTTAAATTGTCCAGTCTTGTGGGGCTTCCACACTCCCTAGGTCTCGGCTTCCAGCCTGCCCTCGATCCAGCTCCACTTTGACCATAGTCCCCCAATCCCCCTTTGTTTTTGCCAGCCCCGGGCTGCGCTCCAAGTCTCTGTTCCCAAACCGCTGCTTCCCCTTCCCTCTCCCGCTCTCCCCTTTTTTCTCTAACCTTTGGGTGTTGTTCTGCGTTGTGTGGTTCTCTTAGTTGAGGTTGCTTCTCAGGATTTCCCCCGTGGATTACCCTCTGTTCACAAGTCCCTTCCCAGGCAGTTGTTAGCATTCTCCTCTCATGCCGCCATCTTCCCCCCCCCGCCCCCGCCACTGGTTTTATAGGCAGTAGCTCCATCATAAAATATCTTCTCTACATAAGTTTCTACAAAATAGTTCTATATTTCTAACATAGGTAATTTTAATCTACCAAAAATAAAATTTTGCAATATTTGCAGTTTCATTTTATGAATAAATTTTTACATTTATTTTGTTAAGAAAACTTTTTAAGCAGCCTGACAAATGGAAGTAATCTATATAAACAACAGAGGGAAATTATTACAAAATTATAAAATATCTAGTTATTTATAATAAGTTATATTAATAACTATGAAATATGTTATATAAAACAAAACTAGCATATAAAATTATATGTGTGTAATAATAATTATGTAAAATCCTTGTGAATTTAAAATAAGAAGAGAGTAATACGATGCATAGGTGATGTGATGTGGACTTGTACATCCGGAAACTATCTAATTGTTACCAATCAATGTCACCACAATAAATTTAACAATAAAATTAAAAAAAAAAAAAGAAGAGAATGTTCAATGAATGTGAGCTTCTGTTGCTCCTCACAAGCATTTAATATTGTTAGTTTTCTGAGTTTTGACCACTCTAATAGGCGCATAGTGATATGTCATTTTTGTTTTAATTTGCGATTCCCCAATAACATAAGATGTTGAACATCTTTTCACATACTGGTTTGCCATCTGTTTATCCTATTGGTTAGGAATCTGTTCAGCTCTTTGCCCCAAAAGGATGATTTTTAATTTATAAAACAGATATAACAATAAACAGAGAAAGCTTTGAATAAAGAATAAAATTTCTCATAATCATATTTAACCACATACTTATTGCCATTTTTGTATTATTTTTCTTCTAATATTCTCTGATTTATAAAAGGTTTTATATGGAATTTTAAATTTTATTATTTAATTTATTGGTGCGACATTCATTAGTAAAATTATACAGGTTTCAAGCATATAGTTCTATAATACATCTTCCTTGTGTTGCCTTGTGAGTTTACCATCCAAAGTCAGTTCTCCTTCCATCACAATATATTTGACTTCCCTCACTACTCTACCACTGCCCTCCCTTCCCACTGACTGATGACCACTAAACTGTTGTTCGTGTCTACAAGTTTTTGGTTATTTGTCTTGTTCTTTTGTTTGTTTTCAGTTTTATATCCCACATATGGGTGAAGTCATATGATTCTTGACTTTTTCTGTCTGACTTACTTTGCTCAGCATGGTAATCCCAATATTCATCCATGTTGCATATGGCAGTATTTCATCTTTTCTTATGGCCACGTAGTAGTCCATTGTGTATATACCACATGTGTATATACCACAGCTTCCTTATCTAGTCATTTATTGAAGGGAAATTTGGTTGTTTCCATGTCTTGTTCACTATGAATAATGCTGCAATAAACACGGGGGTACACATATCTTAGTGGACAAAAGTTTTCAGATTTTTAAAGGTAGATACCCAGAAAAGGGTTTGCTGGATCATACGGTAACTCCATTCTTAAGTTTTGAGAAAATTTCATACTGTTTTCCATAGTAGTTGTATCAATTTACATTCCTACCAGCAGTGTATGAGGGTTCCTTTTTCTCCACAGCCTCTTCAGCACTTGTTATGCCTTGTCTTGTTGATTATAGCCATTCTAGCAGGTGTGAGGTGGGGTCTCATTGTGGTTTTTATTGGTGTTTTCCTAATTGCTAGTGAAGTTTAGCATTTTTCATACATCTGTTGGCTGTTTGTATGCTCCTTAGGAGAGATGTCTGTTCAAGTCCTCTGCCTATTTTTAAAATTAGATTGTTTATTTGTTTATTTATTTTTTATCATTGAGTTGTATGAGTTCTTTATATATTTTGGTTATCGGTCCCTATTCAGAGATGCTGTTTGTAAATATTTTCTATTCAGTTGGTTGCCTCTTTGTTTTGTTGGTGGTTTCTTTTGCTGTGCAGAAACTTTTTAGTCTGATATAGGTTTATGATATAGGTTTATATCTAATTAGAACCTTAACACTTGTTTTGACTTATCAAAAATCCTGTGTCAGTGGGAAGATCTATAACACTTTACTGTGCTGGAAGAACCAAGTCAGGATCAAGGTCTCAGTCAAAGGAAGCATTAGGTCAGGAAAAGAGTAAAAATTTAGAGTCAGAGGCCTGTCATTAACTTTCCTTCCTTGTCCCTCATCTATTGTTCCACTCAAACAGGGCTTTTTGAGAATTGAATCAGATCTTATGTAAAAGCACCCAACATTCAATTATTACTATCCAAGTCTTAATCTCCTACAACTTCTCTCACTCATTTCTCCCTGTTCATGGTTTATTGAAATTCTAATTGTTAAGGGAAGGCCATTTTGTGGTATACCTGTGTGACCAGTATTCTGTGGGTTATAAATGATAGAAATAGCACATGAGCACTTAAGAAATAGCACTGATTTCTGAAAAATGGGGAATTTCTTGTTGTATGGTCAGTAGTGGCAGAGTTAGATCTCACATAATATCATCAGGCTTGTCACTTTCAGTTCTTTCTACTCTATTTTAGTCTGTGTTCACTTCCTTGTCAGGTACACATGAGGTGGTAAAGATAGTTAACACACATTCCAGCTTTTATTCTACCACCTGTGTGAACTCAATGTGAACACCATTTCTTCTAAGAGTTCAACAAAAGTCCCAGATCTGACATCAAAGGGCTTGGCTTGCATCATGTTCCCATCCTTAAAGTAATGATGTGGGCCTGATTGGCAGGTCTGAAAGATATCCTTGGAGACCTTGGAGGGTCAATCCTACCAAAGTTATGTGGTTGGTGACTTTCACCCAAAGAAAACCAACCTTGGTGGGCAAAACAGCCTATGCATATTACACATTCCTGTCTTGACACTTTTTGTAGCCCTTTCTAAGAACCATTGTAAGAGGAAAGAAGAGTGAAAAAAAATCACATTTATTTCCATTTGTTCTCTCTTGAGAGGAGTAAAAGCTGAACAAACTGCTGTTGTCATATGAGATATAAGAGAGCCACCATATGGAAAGGGAGTAGTTGTCTCAGCATTCACTTTCCATCTCACTATCTGGTCCAATTCCAACCCATTTTTCCAAATTTCCACTTGGAGTTCTCTGTAGGTAAGAACAATGTTTGTGAGTAACAGAAAGACTAGTTTAAAAATGGGTGGATTAAATAGGGAGGTCTTTCCTTTTTACATTACAAGAATTCCAGAGGTAAGCTGGCCAGTATGGTGTCTTCATGATTTCACCAGGGATATCGGTGTCTTCTATCTGTTCCTCAGACACTTTTAGGATATAGCTTTTGTTCTCACGCATTCTCCCTGGAGATCTCAAGATATTTTCTTCACTACCTGAATTGCTTCAGGAACAAGTAGAAGGCAGAGGGCAAAAGGTACATGCCAGCTAATGGTCCTCCTTGAGAGAGAGAGAGAGAAAGAAAGGGAGAGAGAGAGAGAGAGAGAGAGAGGCTCTTGGAAGCAAGAAACTGACCTGGTGCTATTAATGGGCCATAGTGTTGCTAGGAGCTGGCCTGGCACTCACAATTCAGCCTTGGCAATGAAGGGATAGCACTACAGATACCAGAGTTACACAGAGGGTTGCAGAGAAAAGAGGTGAAAAAAACTTTATGACTATTCACAAGTTGGACTAGATTTGACCTTATTCCTTGCTACATTATGTAAGTGGACCACTGTAAATATGGCTAAAAAAGTCAAATTAACTATCTGTCTAAAGTTTCAGAGAAAGCAAACTGAGGAAGCAAATGGCAAAACTAAAACACAGTTATATTTGCAAACAGGGGAACCTGTTTTTGATGTTATCTTTAATAATCAAGGTTTGTTCTTAAAAAGTTAAATAACACAAGTGATACAAAAACATATATGCATTATGAAAAATTCAAATAATATAAAAATGTATTGGGTAAAAATTAAAATTCCCTTCTGTTTTCCACAATCCTTTTGTTTCACTAGCAGAAACCCTGCTACAATATTAATTCATTTATTTAAAAATATTTTTCTTTACATTTATACATAATTTGGTTATCTTTCATATATATGTGCATGTGTGTCTGTGTGTATATGTATATATAGACACATGTACATTACACATACAGTATTTATATTCAAATATAATGTAATATAATATAATATAATATAATATAACATAATATGCTATAACATATTTCTACAAATTGATTTTCCCCCCCAATAGTGAATAGAACCACTAGGTCTAAGGTTTAACATTGAACATTTTGGTAGATATGCCAAATTCAAAAATGTCCTTACAAAATTTTTAGTGCCACAAAAGATACATTGAAGCACTAATTTTTCTTACCCTCACCAACCCAGAATAAATTCTTTAGCACTTGTATCATTGTAGTTTGTATTTTTTTTTTATTACACTAACCTTGAGGACCTTTCCATGTTTATGGGTCTTTACAAATTCTGTTTTATGTATTATTTATCTTTCTCATTCCCTTGCTGATATGTAAGGGGCTGTTTATATAGTATGAAAATTAATTTTTTTGTTGAAAACATAGAAATTGCAAATATTTTCTATGTCTGCAACTTCTCATTTTTTCTTTTCTTATCTATTTTTTTAGATTTATTTTATTGTTTGAGAAAAGGTGAGAGATACAGAGAGAGGTAGAGAAAGAGAGAGAGACAGAGAGACAGAGAGAGAGAGAGAGAGAGAGAGAGAGAGAGAGAGAGAGAGAGAGAGAGAAGTGGGAGTACCAGGGCAGTCTCCATAGTTGTACATCATCAGTTTTTGACATGGTTTCATTTCATACAGGTGGGCAGGGGACGTGGGCCTCCCATATGAGAGGCACACCTCCTCAAGCTGGAGGCTAAACTGAGGGTCTCCCACCTGAAAATCAGGCCCCAGCAGAAACCAAACTGGAGTGGAAAGCACACCCCAGTTCAGCGTATGGGTCTGCATGGGCTGGGGTTAGGACTGGGAATTAATCCTTGCACCCCAAGGCTGCAATGTGAGCACTCAACTCACTGAGCCATCCCGGCTTCTCCTCTTTTTATTATTTTTTATTTGACATTTATATATATATTTTTAATATATAGACTAGTTTAGAATTATTGTAAATTTCATAAAAACAAAACAAGACCATTTTGTTTAGTTCCATGAGAAAGCCTAAGTTCCATAAAAGTTTGGATTAGGATATTAATACATTCTCTCCACTCTGAGGAGAATTGGTCTTTCTCCTGGAAATGACCAAGGTTCCTTAGGCAATTAATTTTTTTTGCCAACCTAAGTAAGGTGAGGTGATTATACTCAGCATCTCTGGCAGTGCTCTACTGGCAGGCAGTGAAGACAAGGAAGCTGTTTATTTTTTAAATAGTTGGTGGATATTTTTTCAGTAGTCGTTTCCCAGGACTAAGAAACAAGATGGAAGGGATACATTTTTCATAACCAAGCGAATCCTCTTACCAATCTTTGGGACTTTTAGAGAGGCACAGAATGGAAATTGTTCATCACAAGCTTTGCCTGAGTGGAGAACTTCCTCTCAGTGTGGTTCTCATTGTCTTGCAGAACACAAGAGCCTTTTAGAAGTCCTATCTGGGTGCTGTTGAAATCAAATGTTTGTAGGGTTTCCTTCAGGCTTTAGAAAACCACACTCCCTTCACCTCCTCGCTGCTTGTCTACACATCTACTACTGTGTGAGTCACCTTAGTTATAAGTTGGCTAAGTGCTTACATTCTGGTAATTGGAGAATTACCTCTGATTTATTCTTTCTTCTTTTTTTCCCCCCAGAATTTACCCACTCTACTTTATTTTTTTAGAATAAAAATTAAATTGAAATATAATTGACATATAACATTATGTTTTAGGTGAACAATATAATTATTTGATATATGTATATATTGCAAAATGATCACCACAACTTTAGCTAACATCTGTCACCACACGTTACACATTCTTTTCTTGTGATAAGAACTTTTAAGATGTACTTTCTTAACAACTTTCAAATATCTATTACATTACTATTCATTATATTCTAATTTATCTATTGATAAATTAGGAAATATACTAAAGAGGAATTGAGGCTGAGCTAAGTCCATTCTTTTCTAGCAAATGCAAGGTACACTACTTACCTATTTACTTCATTTATTTGTAAAGATTTATTTTATTGTTTTTGAGAGACAGAGAGAAGAGAAAGGTCCCAGAGCAGTCTCCGTAGTTGTATGTCATCAGTTTTCCCATGGTTTTGTTCCATATAGGTGGGCAGGGGCCGTGCAGGGTGGAAACTGGATGGGGGTGCCTCCCACATAAGAGGCATGCCTCACTCCACCCCAAGCTGGGGCTGAACTGGGGGCCTGCCACATGGGAAGCTCACTCCAGTTTAGCCTATGGATCTGAATGGGCCAGGACCAGGACTTGATCCTTGGTCTCCAGGGCTGCAAATCAAGTGCTTAACCTGCTGAGCCATCCCAGGATCTCCACATCACTTATTTTGTATATCATTTGCCTTTTTGACAACTGTTTATATACCTAAACCCTTGTGACTTGGAATAATGTACTTCTCTTTGTTCAAATTAATGCTAGGCATCTGCAGGATATAATTGACTTAAAATATGCTAAACATTGACCACATTTTAGTTGTCATGAAAGTTAATTCTCTGAAGTTATTTATTCATTCAATGAACAGTTTTTAATACCTTTCTTTTGCCAGTCACTGCATTCAATCTTGCAATATTTTCTAGGAATCCTCACCTCTCATCTTGTAGCATAGACACCCCTATAAAGAAGGTTGTCCTGTGAACTTTTTAATTCTGTTGCTTGCCTCAACACAGTTTTCATTTATCAATTTAGAAATGTTTTCTAACCTTTGTGGTAAATTGAAAACATGGATTTTATCTTTACTAGTTCAATATCCAAAATCTTTACAATGTGACTCTGCAGCTCCTCTCATTAGGAGGTGAAATCTATTTCCTTATCCCTTGAGTTTAAACTGGCCTTTTCACTTGCTTTGGCCAAAACATGTGGCAAAGTGACCATGTGCTAGTTTTGAGCTTAGGTCATCAGAGGTTTCCACTTTCTTAGATCCCTTTCAACGCTGTGAGCTGGCTTGGGCTGGCCTGCTTGAGTAGAGATCAACCATTTCATCTGAGACCAGAAAAACCATACAGCTAAGCCTAGCCCAAACTGCCAACTTGCAAGCTAAGTAATTTTTTAAAGATTTTAATTGTCTAGACATTTGTTGGATAGTTGTAAAATGGGGTACATTTTCTGTGTAAATATTAACTGTTCCTTAATTATTATTTTATTAAAAACATAGCTCACAAGCATATCAATTTTAGGTGTACACCATAGATGTTCAACATTTTTTATACCTAAAGAAGTGATCACCACAAGTTAAGCAACCATCTGATATTGTACCTTGCTATCACAATATTATTGATTATATTCACCATGCTGTATATTGCACCTCCTCACTTATTTGTTTTATATATAGAAATTTAAATTCTTATTTCACTTTATCTTCACCCCCTTTTTAATATCTTTAATTACAAATAATATTTATTATTATTTTATATTTATACCAGTGTATAGCATAGTGGTTATACATTTGTATAATTTAAGATGTAACCCCCCCGACTAGTCTAGTATTCACCTGCCACTATCCATAGTTATTACCATATTACTGACTATATTTCCTATGCTTTAATTTATATCCACCTAACTATTTTGTAACTACCAATTTGTACTTCTTAATCTCTTCACTTTTTTTCACTCTGTCCCCCAATGCCCCTCCCATCTATCACCCCAATAAATCTATTATGGTACCCATTTGACACTATAGTTACTTTGATATTATTGACTATACTCCTTGTGTTACATACCCTATATCCCCACGACTACTTTGTAACAACCAATTTGTACTTCTTAATACCCTCCCCCCCTTTCAACCTCAACCCCCCTTTCAACTGGTAACCATAAAAATCTTCTCTGTATTTATGAGTGTGTTTCTGTTTTATTTATTTTGTTCTTTAGATTCCACATATAAGCAAAATCACATTGCATCTGTTGTTCTCTGTCTGACATACTCCACTCAGCACAATATCCTCCAGGTCCATCCATGCCACTGCAGAGTGCAAGAAACAATTCCCTTTTATGGCTGAGCAATATTTCATTGTATATATGTACCACCTACTCCTATCCTCTCTTTCATTGATGGACATCCATGTTGCTTCACATCTTGGCCATTGTAAATAATATTGCAATGAACATATGAATTCACACAGTCCCTCAAAGTAGTGTTTTGGGCTTCTTTGAATAAATACCCAGAAATGGGATTACTGGCTCCTTACTGATTCTTATTATAGACTTTTCTTTAAAGTCTATTTTGTCTGGTATAAGAATTGCTACCCTAGTTTCCTTTCTACCATTTTCATGAAATAACTTTTTCCATTTCTTTATTCTTAGTCTGTGTGTGTGTCTTTCAATCTAAAGTGAGTTTCTGGTAGGCAGCATTCATAAGGGTGTTGTTTTCTTATCTATTTATACACCCTATGTTTTTGATTGGAACATTTAATTATTCACATTTAAAGTAATTGTTGGTAGATATGTAGTGGTTGCCATTTTATTATTCATACTCTGACTTTTTTTTTCTTAAAAAAGTACTGTTAACATTCTTTGTGATACTGTTTTGGTGGTGATGAACTCCTTTAGCTTTTTCTGTATTGGAAACTCTTTATCTGTACTTCAATTGCAAATGATAGCCTTGCTGGGAACAGTAATATTAGTTATAGGTCTTTAGTTTTCATCGTTGTGAATATTTTGTGCCAACCCCTTCTGGCCTTCAAAGTTTCTATTGAGAAATCAGCTATCATCTCCTGGGAGCTTCCTTATCAGTTACTAATTGTTTTGCTCTTGCTGCTTTTAGGATTCTCTCTTTGTTAACCTTTGGCAGTTTTATTATGATGTGTCTTGGTGTGGGCCTATTTGGGTTTATCTTACTTGGTACTCTCTGCACTTCCTGGGCTTGCATGTATGTTTCCTTCTCCAGGTTAGGAAAGTTTTCAGTCAGTTTCATCAAATAGGTTCTCAATACCTTGCTTTTTCTCTGCTTCTTCTGTTATTTCTATGATGAGAACGTTGTTACTCTTGATGTTGTCCCAGAGGTCTCTTCAACCAGTGTTTTTCAACCACCAGTTCACAAATTGTCTGCTGGAAATTTCCTGCTTGTTTGTAAAATTTCAGACAGACCAGAGCTAATTTGTAGACTGGCAGTTGAAAACCACTATTCTATAGTTTTTATTTTGAGTCTCCAAGTGTAAAAATGTTAAAAACAGCTGGCTAAACCACCCCCATTTCTTAAATTATTTTTTCCTTTTGCTGTTCTAAATGTTTTCTGCTACATTGTCTTATAAATTGCTTATTCGATCCTATGCTTCATCCAGTCTGCTGGTGATTTCTTCTAGGACATTCTTCATTTCAGGTATTGTAGTGTTCACTTCTAACTTTTAAAAAATGATTTCTATGTCTTTTTTTTTTTATTGCGTGCTACCTCTTTGTTGAAGTTCTTGCTAAATTCCTTGAACGTCTCCATAACCAGTGTTTTGTACTCCGTCTCTGTTAGGTTGCTTGCCTCCATTTCATTTAGTTTTTTTTCTTGAGTTTTCTTGTAGGCAGCTTATGTGAGGGTATTATTTTTTATCTATTTATCCACCCTATGAATGGATAGGGTATATTTCTTCATTTTCCCATTTTGGCTGCCTTTCTGTGTTTATTTTTATGTATTCAGTAGATACGCGACATCTTCTAGTTTTGCCGGGTGGCTTTATGTAGTAGGTGCTCTGTGGGACTCAGTGGCACAGTGTTCCTGGTCACCTGTCCTAGGTGCTATAGGAGTGTCCCTTGTATGGGTTGTGCATGCCCTCCTGTATATTTGAGCTTTGATGTTATTGGCATGTCAGTGAGTGGGACTGACCCTCAGGCAGACTGGATGTGGGGTTTGGCCATGTCCACAGTTTATGGGCTGCTGTATGGGGGCTTACCACACATGGCAGGATTTGCCTCAGTGGGCTCTGGTACCTAATGAGACTTCCCTTTGGTATGCTACTTGTGGGGTTAATTGGGTGTTGCTCTGCTGTGATCTAAATCCAACTTCCAAGTATATTGATTCTGGGGTCTCTTGGGAAGGACTCCAGTGCATGCCCAGGTCAGCCATTGCCTATGACTAGCCAGGAACTACCTGGTAGAAACTACAAAGTGACCCATGATTGGTCACTCCCTGTACTGGACATGGAAGCACATGGGAGAAGCCACATGGTGAACTGGTATCAGGCCTGGAGTTGCTCTTCAAAAGGCCAGGAAACAAAGTTCCACTTTCCATTGCAAGCTCCCATAAAGTTCGGCTATTGATAAAGCCTCCTGCTGTAGAAAGTTGAATGTGTCAGGGTCTCTGTGAGTCACGAAGATAGAGCTCACCAGACCAAGTGGAGCTCATGGGCTTTAGATTTGGCTATGGGCATGGTGGGGGGTCCAACATAGGAAAAGAGGCTCCCACCTGCTGGTTGCATGGGAGGAGGACCTCTCACAGGGACAATAGTGACTACCTTTTAGGCCTCAAGCTGAAGCCACACCTTCTAGTCTGACTATTTCTCCCCATATGTCTCTGATACACCATAAATCACTGTCCCTCTTCTGGAGCCCAGGATGAGTGCCTATGGGTGAGGCTGTGAAGGCCCTTTAAGAGAGCATTTGGGGTTCTTTGTAACCTTCTGTCCCACCCAGATAATCAGAACCCCCACAGTTTTCACAACCAGATATTGTGGGGGCTCCTCTTCTTGGAATCAATACCACGGGCTTGGGAGCCTGGTGTGGGGCTAGAGTCTCTTGCTCCTCTGTGGGAAACTTCTGTGGCTGAGATATTCTCCCAATTTTTATACGCCTCACAGAGGTTTTGGGCAAAATTGTTTAGCGTCCCTACTCTTCCTACCAGTCTTGATGTGGCCTCTTCTTTATATCCTTAGTTATATCTTCTGTTCAGCTAGATTTCAGATAGTTTTCCAGGGTTTTTATTCTATGATTGAGTTGTAACTTTGATATGTTCACAAAATGAGGCAAGCATTTATATACTCTACCATCCTGGATCTCTTCTGACTAAGTCATTAAATTTGGGGATGTTTTTAGTGCAGAAAAAGCTAACTGATACAATATTGATGCAAAATTGAATTTATTTGTATTTACCCATAATAGCACTTGTGTTAAGATAAAGGACATTGGTCTAAAAGTGTTTATGTCTTTTGATATTTTTATTTTTACTTAATCTGCATCTATTTCTATCTATCTATATCTCTATCATCTCTTTCTCATTTCTATTTTTACCATCTCTATCTCTATTTCTATCTCTATTTTTATGTATCTCTGTATATCTATATTCCTCTCTCTCTCTCTCTCTCTCTATATATATATATATATATATATGTTTATATTTCTCCAATATATATCCACATCATTATCTAATTATAAATATATTTGCCTATATTTTTATCTATGTTAGGAGGGCAAGCTAAGTCTAAATTTGAATTCAGAGTCCCGTGAATCTAATGAATTACTGAGCTGAGTATTATCGTAAGTCTGCATTTGGATAATTTAATTTACATTGGAAGAAAGAGAAACTATAATGAAGGCTTTTTGGAATGAGCACTTCATAGGATAGATTGGGAAAAAACATTGTGTATTCTCAAGACTGATATAATGTACTATGTGTGAGTCCACTGGCATTTTTATCATTTCTGTAGAACATAATTCAGTTTTGGTGCATTGGTGATTTAGAGAAAAATGCCCCAATTTTGACAACCTGAGATTCATGCATGGGGAGGCTCTGATTAACAGAAGGCATCAAGAGAGTGGAAGTAGAAAGGTGTGATTCTTAAAGTGGAGTTATAGGTGGTGGAGGAGAGTAGGGGTAAAAAAACTCAGAAGTCTGTCTATGAGCCCATGTGTAGCACAAAGTAAAAACATAAATGGGGGAGGCTTGGTTGAGGAAGATAGATAGTTAAATTATTGTTTTAATATTTTAATGAACCCATTAGTTCCCATTGTCTAGTATAATCCAAAGATTTCAGGTCATTTTAATAACTAATCATTTACTGCAAAGGAGTGAAGAAATTCTAAAGCCAAAACTTACACAGGAGCAAAAATATTCAGATAGGAAGTAAAATGTACTTATCTGTCACATATGATAGAGAATAAGTTGTTAGAGGAAGAATAATATCATATTACCTGAAAGAGTTGTATTTTTATAAAAAGTTATACTATATATATGATGATTTAATTTAATGTCCCTTAAAATTTTTAAATTAATTATTGTAGTACTATTTGTGATAAGTGCAACTTTAAACATACCTTATAGAGTCAGATATTTTATGTTGAAAGTTCTATGCTGAAAACAAACAAAGAAACAAACAAACAAGCAAACAAAAAACTACCTCAGACCATAATAATTATTATATAAAAAAATACAATAAAATTATTTCTACAAAAGAAATTTACCCCAAGTACGTAAAGTTCTCATTAAAATAAATGTAGCCAATGATGAAGAAATACTGTATCATTTGTGCCACACCAAATTCTTTTGGTTTTCTTCTTACATAATTAGCTACTCCTTTTTGATCCTCTTCTGCCCCCAAGTCATGGGTTTAAATATTCTTCAATGCCTTACCTCTCTTCATTTCTCATTATTTTCTTTATGGTAAACTTTATCTAATCTAATGCTTTAACAATGCAAATGATTCCCATCTTTTTTAACCTATATCTTTATCCCTCCTCTGAGTGTTTCCATTTCTGACTTCACTGGTACCTGTTTTCACATCCTATTGGAATCTTAAATACCATCCATACAATATTACTTAATCAGTTCACCTTTATCTCATTTTCTTAACTTCCTATCTGTTTTGATGACATCTGAATACAGATTATCAACTACATTTAAAGCCACAGACTTTGACTTTTCCTGCTTTTGCACAACAAAACCAAAAAGTTGTCAAGTGTTTAGGCATATGTAGTCTATGAATATCTTGCAGTTTTTTTTTCTTTCTGTTTCTTCTGCAACTACCATATTTTAGATATCATTACCTTTTACTTGGACCATTGTACTAGTCATTCAATGGGGCATCATTTCTTCCCCCCCCTACTTTTATTATTAAATTCATTTGTTCTCCAATTAATTTGATTAGAATACATTCTTGTTTAAAACCTGAAAATGTTTCTCATTGTCTTAAATAAAGCCCAAACACATTATCAGTATTTCAAACCATTTTAATCAAGACTATCATTCTGGGGAAGCCAGGATGGCTCAGTGAGTTAAGCACTTGCTTTAAAGCCCCAAGGACTGAGGATTGAATCCTGACCCCGGCCCGTGTGGACCCATATGCTGAACTGAGGTGTGCTTCCCATGTGAGTGGCCCCCAGTTCGGTTCTCACCCCAGGTTCAGACCCTGGCTCGAGGGTCCATGCCTCCCATGCAGGAGGCCCCCAGCCCAGTTCCTGCCCTGCGTGGCCCCTGCCCACCTGTGTGAAATGAAACCATGTTGAAGACTGATGATGTACAACTATGGAGACTGCTCTGGGTCCTCCCCCTTTTCTCTGTCTTTATTTCTCTGACTCTGTCAAAAAATAAAATAAATCTTAAAAAAAAGAAAAAAAGAAAAAAAGAACTATCATTCCAAACCTGCTTCCAATTCACTTTCTTTAGGTGCCATAAGATCTAGTCAAACTCTTCCATATATCCTTTTCTGTGCATGGAGTATGATTTCTTGTCCTAGTTCCTTCTTTCTTCGTAGTGCTATGAATTTTTCCCATATCAAAATACCCAAATAATCTAAAACAGAAAACAAAAAACAAAAAAACTCCAAATTATGTAATCCATAAAAGTCTAGTTCTAATAGAATCTCTATTAAATTCAGCTAAAATGTAGTGATAATTTATGTTAGATTCTATGCCAAGCACATTATCTTACTTACTTTTATATTATAATAAGATATTACTAATCTTATATTTTTATTGCAGATTAATATTCTTATTACACATTTATATAAGTGTGTCTCTTACAAAATTGAGACATAAGTTATATTTAACTCATATTATTATCTCTTATAGTTCTTTGGTAAAGGCAGATGCTCAATCAATATGGATACACAAATGAAATACTTATATTAGTAATATGTTCAGTAATTCTGTTCTATGTATGCATCTCCTTCATTGTCAAGAAGAATTTAATAGAGTTTACAATTTTTTCAATAAACATTTTAAAAGAAAGAGTAAAGAAATAAAAAATAAAATGAATTCATATGAAAGGGTAGTTTATAGTAACAATGAAGTATGGTCTAGTTGGTCTCATAGTTGTCAAAAGTAGTCCACTAATTTGAGGTGAGCCAAGGCTAAGAAATATAATCATTAGTTTACAGTATAACCAATATTTATGAGATGAAAATAAGTTATTAATGAGAAGCTCAATTCTTATTGGCATTAAAGTAGAAAGACTTTTTCTAAGATGTCTTCAAAAAGAGGATACTGTTCGATGTGGTAAATAATACCTTCAGTTCCATACTTAAAGTATAAGAGATGTGTGTTGCCTTAAAAATCAAACTTATCCTTGGTGCTACTCTCAAGAATGATAGGTAAGTTACCACAACACAGAAATAACTGCAAGGAATAGACTTACGTTAAGAGTGGTACAGAGGGTCATATGTTATTCAGGTGACAATTGTATTGAGCCATTTCACATAAATTGTAGAGGGCATAATGATATATGTACTTCATGTACATTTTTTCCTCCTCTTTTTAAACAGAAAATAAAAGAGAAATTAAGTGTTATGATGCATTTCTTTAGATACTTGGAAGTTATTAGCAACATAGGGAGTTCTTGTTGTACTTCATCTACCCAATGGAAAGAATGACAAATGCTATCATAGTATTATTATACACATCTATAATCACAGATATTATAGCTAGCAGTGATGGCAGATAGTAGCAATAATATATATTTATATGTGTGTATGTGTGTGTACATACACATATATACACACATACACACATATATATTTTAACATATATTCAGTGTTACTTCACAAAATA
Source organism: Craseonycteris thonglongyai (assembly GCA_004027555.1). Lineage (NCBI taxonomy): Eukaryota > Metazoa > Chordata > Mammalia > Chiroptera > Craseonycteridae > Craseonycteris > Craseonycteris thonglongyai. The sequence goes on along the minus strand of PVKE010019169.1, from coordinate 8,773 downwards.
GTCTATCACAAGCTATTTAAACAGTCTTTTTTTTTATTTCAAGGTGTAAGCCTTTGTCAGATACGTAATTGTCACTTATACTGGTTATTCTGCTTTTGAAATGATCAGACATATTTCATTACTACAAATACACTTCTTAACAAATTACCTTTTAAGACTAAGTAAGAAATTATATGAGCTGATATTAAAAAAAAAACACCTTGAATTTTCTACTGAGTGTTTACTGTCAAAAGGTACAATAGGCTTTCAAACAGGTTATCATAGGAAAAATTCTGTTCACTATGTATCACTTTTTTCATTATTTGAAAAACATGTGAAAGCCTGAAAACATTGGGAAGTGTGAAAATAGCCACCAATTTTGAGTTTTCAAAATGCTCTTAGGAAGCACATTTTGTGGATAATTACAAATGCTCTGTGGAAGAGCTTCAGAACTGCATGAGCTTCTGGATTAAGCATAAACCATTTTAGAAAACACATTTTTTGTGTGTGTGCTGTCTCACTCTTTGCTTAATGACCAGCATCAATTTATGTCAGTGATAAAAATTGGTTTAGTTGAACAGTGGTGAAATCTCTCATAAAAGCTTTGAAAATTAATCAAGTATCTCCTAAAATCCTATAAATTAATGAAATATCTCCTAATACACTGAACATTGGCCCACACAAAATGAAAATGATAAGCCTTATGTAAGCATGGTTTTTATGAAACTTGTATATTTATACATTGCTGGTGGCATTATGGATTGGCATGATCCATTGGAAAGTATTATGATACCACAAAGCATGTACTACCATCTAGCATATGTATACCCAAGTCACAAAAATGTCTATTTTCTTCAAAACAACATGTTTTTCTTGATGGCCAGCCTCTAGCTTTGGTTAGATAACAAAGCTAAACCTCAGCTTAGATTTCTCATATGACTAAGTGCTAACTTTTCTCTTGAGACTTTGCCTTACTTGAGTTTCTGTGCATGTATTTGTGTGTGTATGAATTCTTTGTTTGTCTTTTGGATAGTAATGGCCATTATATCAAATTATTATTATTATTATTTTTTTACCAAGCACTGTGGTATGTATTTTACACATATTATCTCTTTCAATTTTTATAATAATCTTCTTTGGTAGGTATTACTATACTTATTTTAGAGATAAAACAACCTAAAATAAGACTAGCTAACCTAGTCACATCACAGTCAGAAAAGTACTCAGATGACAAAATGCTTGAATTACATATAAGTAATTCTGATTCCAAAGCCTATAGCCTCAACTACTTAATTCTCAATTATTATCATTATTATTTCTAAAAAGGTTGAATAGAATTTGAATTATTTGTGCACAAATCTTACTTCCCTGGATGTGGGTTAAAGAACTTTTAGAGTTGTCACTCACAGTTTGAACCACCTTTAAAGAAGTTGTTGACACCCATACAAATCTCCTGTGTGTGGAAATGCCTCTTCTTTTCCAGCTATCTGCATATTTCCAAGTTTTTCTTTGCTTCCTTTTCCAAAACTCCAAAATAGGAAAGCATGTTTTGAGTTTATCATAACTTCTCTACTCAGGATTTTCTCTGACATCTATGTCCTGTATCCTATGGTTTTTGGCTATTCATTGGGATGGATCATTTTCTTGATGATGAGTCACCAGTCCCCAAGAAATTTCCTTTGCCCTTTGATTGCTCCTAGATTGCAGATCTTAATTCAGAGCTGCCCTATCCTGGTGATTTTCTGAGACCCCACCCCACCCAAATTTGAACACACCCAAGTTGCTTCAGTGGTTTTTCCATACACATAGCCTGCCTTGGCTTATGCTTCAGACTTTCCTAATATCTCTTAAAGGTTTACAAAACCAAATCAAGCAGCATCTGGCTTTGGCAAGCCTCATACCTTTTGCTGGGCAGCCCCAAGCTTGCCACTGTGGCAGCCAGCTTTGGTTTGTATCTTGACTCTCAAAACACCTCCAGGCCCAGAGTGGGTGGCACCCATCTGCAGATTGATATGTAGCTCATACCAGGTGTTCTCATACAGAGCACAGGTGGTGGCCGAATGAGGCCTGTGGTGGGGCATATCCTTAGAGGCCCCAGCATTGGCAGGCCTGGTGATCAGCTTTGGATCCAGGTAGAGCATCACACATCTGCCTCCAAGGATGACACACACAAAGGGAAGACTGGAAAAGCATAAGAGACTCCTGCAAAAGTGAATCCTGCTCTGTAGAGCCAGACCTTGCACACTAGTCCCTCCACTCTAGTCATGGCCAGTCCTCACTACCAATAAACCCTGAGTCAATCTCTCCCACTAACATGTCAACAGCAACCAAGGCTGAGATACAACAGAAGGGCACACACAAGAGAAGCATCCGCAGGACCTGGCCCTGGTGACAAAGGAGACTGTGCTACTGGATCCCACAGGATACCTACTACATAAGGCTATTTCACAAAGACCAGGAGACATAGCAACCCTACTTGATACATAGAGTCAAACACAAGGAAGGAGTCAAAGTGGAGAGACAAAGAAACATGTCAGAAATAAAAAATAAGAATAAAGCTCTGGAAAAAGAACTAAATAAAATGGAAATAGCAGTCTACAAGATGCAGAGCTTCAGACACTTGTTATAAGAATACTCAATAATCTCAGGGATAGGGGGATGTTATCAAGATGTCAGTGTGAGAGGAGCTCTTGAAACCTTTCCTGGAAAGACAAAAATTAAAAAACTAAAATCCAACAGAGAATCCCTAAGTAGCACATAGCCTCAGCTGAGAGACCCAAGAAAATTCCTAAAGTTGGAGAAACAGAGGTGACTGAGAGAGAAAGAAAGGAAGCAGTATGGAGACTCACCATGGAACGCGACCTGGAGACCAACCCAGTGACTGACTCAGAGGCTGATCTGAATCCAGCAGAGGAGAGACTGACTGAGGTGGGAGCATGGGGGTGCAGGTCAAAGTGCCGAATGACTCTGGGTGGGCTGGAGGCCTGTAATAGACAGAGGTGGAGGCATAGACAGCCAGAGCGTGGGGTGGGAAGAAGAAACAGGTGCAGCTGACAAGTGGCGAGAGGCCCCAGGGGGAGTGTGGGGGGAACAGCCCTGGCATACTGAGGGTAGCCAGAGCATGGGGCAGGAGGCCAGAGTGAGGCACCAGCAGCAGCCAGAGATCCGTTCGGGTGACCAGAGTGAAGATCCAGCTGCCAGCACTTGAGTTGGGTGGCTGAAGCTGGGGGCCGTGGAGCATGAGGGTGGCAACTGGAGCCAGAGGTGGGTGTTCCAGTGGCTAGAGCACCGACACTAGGAAAGTCTTGGCAGCTGAGGTGCAGAGTGGCCCTCAGTGAGGTGACATGGAGCCTGGCTGCCCCAGGACTCACTTCACAGAACTCTCCCATGGTGGGTCTTCGGTGAGCTGCTGTCAGGAAGACACCATTACCCTGTGATGCAATCAGACCTGTGCCCTTCCCAACAAACCCTGCCCCCACTCTTTCCACTAAAGCCACCATTACCCTGTGAAGCAAACAGACCTGTCCCTTTCCCAACAAGCTCCACCCCTACCTGTCCTGCTGAAGTCAGCAGAAGGATCTAGGTGTGGCAGCTTCTGACAGCAGTGGAATCTCAGAGGCATAGGATACCATTGCCCACTGTACCTTCCCAAAGAGGAGGCATACAGAGACCAAGGCAAATGAATTGAAGAGAAGCCCATCTCCTAGGAAGTCTCCCTCTGTGAGAAAACAAAATAAACAAGAGGAAATATTATAAGACACTAACACCAACTAGGAAGTAAAAGAAAGACACCTTCACATTTACCAAGGGAAAAGTCCTCATGTCCAGGGAACAAAATACTCCAGCAGTGATGAATACCCCTTTGAATAAAACATCTCAGAAAGAAAGAGAAAAATCTCCAGAAAAGGAACTTGAAGATATGGAATTATATGAGCTAAATGACAGAGAATTCAAGGTTGCAATTATGAAAATATTCAAAGAGATCAGAGAAAACTGGCGGAGTACACAGAAGGAGCTAAGTGATCTCAGAAAAGAAATTGAACCTATGAAAAAGATGCAAACAGAAATTCTGGAGATAAACAACACAATAAAAGAAATAAAAAATGAAATAGCTAGCATAGAAAGCAGACCTGACCAGATGGAGGAAATAATTAGTAAAATTGAAGACAAAAATTTGGAAATGTCACAGGAGGAAGAAGAGAGAGACCTAATAGTTAAAAGAAATGAAAGCTATCTATAAGAACTTTCTGACTCCATTAGAAAAAATAACATAAGAATAATAGGTATTCCAGAGGGAGCAGAGAACAAGATGGGCACAGAGAATCTACTCAGACAAATAGTAGATGAGAACTTCCCAAATCTATGACAAGAACTGGAACCTCAAGTCCAAGAAGGAAACAGGACCCCTAGCTACTTGAATCCTAACAGACCCTCTCCAAGGCACATTATACTGAAGATGTCAAAGGACAAAGACAAAGAAAGAATCCTCGAGGCATCCAGAATAAAGAATAGCATACCCTATAAAGAAAAGCCCATCAGACTATCATCAGATTTCTCAACAGAAACTCTACAAGCCAGAAGGGAATGAAACAAAGTATTCAAAATATTAAAGGAGAAAAATAACCAGTCATGAATCCTATACCCAGCAAAGTTATCCTTTAGTTATGAAGGAGGAATAAAGACCTTTGTAGACATACAAAATCTAAAGGAATTCTCCAACACAAGGCCAGCATTTAAAGACATACTAAAAGAGGTGATTGGACCTAAAACAAAAAGTGGAAGTAAGTAGGGATTAACTGGAATAGCAAAAATGTAAAAAGGGGAGGAAGTAAAGACTTAAGTTTTCAAAGAGAATGGAGATAAGAAACATCCTTAAGAAAAGAAATCACTGAACATGTGAGACTTCTTTTTATATAAAGTTCATGGTAACCACTGAAAAAGAACTTAGAACTGGGACACATAAAAATAAAAGATGAGAATACAGAAAAAAACAGTCATAAACATTATTAAACTAAAATAATCTATGGGGAGAAAAAAAGCAAAGAAGCAATAAAAAAAAAAAAAAGAGCTACCAGAAACCAAACGATAAAGTGGCTATAGGACATCCTCAAATATTAATTATCAACCTAAGTGTGAATGGACTGAATTCTCCAATAAAAAGACAGAGTAGCAAACTGGACTAAAGAACAAAAACCAACCTTATGCTGCCTACAAGAGACACATTCTAGCCACAAGGACAAACACAGACTCAAGGTGCAAGGGTGAAAAAAATACTCCTAGCAAATGGCACCCAGAGAAAAGCAGGTGTAGCCATACTTATATCTGACAAAGCAGACTTCAGGATCAAAAAGATAAGAGACAAAGAAGGACATTTCATAATGATAAAGGGGACAATACAACAAGAAGATATTACACTTATTAATATATATGCCCCCAACCAAGAAGCACCACAATTTACAAAGCAACTACCAACAGATCTAAAAGGAGAAACTGACAAAAACACAATTAAAGTAGGGGACTTAAGTACCCCATTGACAGCCGTAAATAGATCATCCAAACAGAAAATAAATAAAGAAATATCAGCTTTAAATGATACATTATAGCAACTGGACATAATGGACATTTACATGGAACTTCATTCTAAAACACAGGACTATACATTCTTTTCTGGTGCACATGGAACATTTTCAAGAATAGACCACATGCTGGGACACAAAGCTAGCCTCAGAAAATTTAAGAAGATTGAAATTATACCAAGTGTATTCTCCAAACACAAGGCTTTGAAATTGAAGATCCACTACAAAAAGAAAGCAGGAAAAACCACATATACATGGAGATTAAACAACATGTTATTAAAAAATGACTGGATCAAAGAAGAAATAAAAGAAGAGATTAAAAAATACATAGAAACAAATGACAATGAAAACACAACATATCAAAATCACTGGGATACAACAAAAGCAGTAATAAGAGGAAAATTCTATCACTACAGGCCTTTCTCAAGAAACAAGAAAAGTCACAAGTAAACAACCTAATATCACATCTTCAAGCACTAGAAAAAGTACAACAAAAAACATCCAAAGCCAGCAGAAGAAAATCATAAAAATGAAAGCAGAACTAAATGAAATAGAGAATTAAAAAAAAAAAAGAAAAAATTAGTACAAGAAAGAGCTGTTTTTCTGAAAAAATTAATAAAATTGACAACCCCCTGGCAAGACTCACCAAGGGAAAAAAAGAAAACACACAAATAATTTGAATTAGAAATGAAAGAAGGGAAATTACAATAGATACCACGGAAATACAAAGGATCATATAAACGAAGGACTATATGCCACCAAACTTTGCAACCTAGAAGAAATGGACAAGTTTTCAGAAACATGTAGTCTACCTAGACTGAATCAAGAAGAACTGAATAACCTAAACAAACCAATTAACAGTAAGGAAATTGAAACAATCATCCAAAACCTTCCCAAAAGTAAGAGCCCAGGACCAGATGGTCTCACTAATGAGTTTTACCAGACATTCAAAGAGGAACTAACACCCATCCTCAAACGGTTCCAAAAAACTGAAGAAGAGGCAATACTTCCCAACTCAATCTATGAGGCCAGCATTACCCTACTACCAAAGCTTGGCAAGGACATCACAAAAGAAGAAAACTATAGACCAATATTCCTGATGAACATTGATGCAAAAAATCCTAAACAAAATACTATCAAATAGAATACAACAATGCATTAAAAAGATTATACATCATGATCAAGTGGGATTCATCCCAGGTGCACAAGGATGGTTCAACATACACAAATCAATCAATGTATTACACCACATAAACAAAATTAAAGACAAAAATACTGTGTGATTATATCAATTGATGCAGAAAAAGCATTTGACAAGATACAACATCCATTTATGATCAAAACTTAATAAAATGAGTATAGAAGGAAAGTACCTCAACATAATAAAAGCCATAGATGACAAACCCTCAGCTAATATCATACTAAACAGGGAAAAACTGAAACATTTTCTTCCAAAATCAGGAACAAGACAGGGATGTCCCCTGTCACCACTGCTATTCGACATAATGCTGGAAGTTCTAGCCAGAGCCATTAGGCAGGAAAAAGAAATAAAAGGCATCCAAATTGGAAACAAAGAAGTTAAACTGTCACTTTTTGCAGACAATATGATCATTTATATAGAAAACCCCAAAGACTCCACCAGAAAACTGTTAGAAATAATAAACGAATACAGTAAAGTTGCAGGATACAAAATCAATGTAAAAAATCCACAGCATTTTTATATACACACAGAATCTTCAGAAAAAGAATTGAGAAAAATACCGTTTGCAATCAAAACAAATATAAAATACTTAGGAATAAACTTAACAAAGAACGTGAAGGACTTATACATGAAAAAACTATAAGACACTGTTAAAAGAAATTGAAGAAGATACAAAAAAAAAAAAGGAAGGATATTTCATGTTCATGGATTGGAAGAATCAACATAGTTAAAATGGCCATATAACCCAAAGCAATATACAGATTTAATGCCATTCCCATCAAATTCCCACAGACATTTGTTCTTTCAAGAAATGGATAAAAAAATTATCAGATTCATATGGAACCACAAAAGGCAATCCTCTGAAAAAAAAAAAAAGGGTGGAGGCATCATGCTCCCTGATTTCAGTCTATACTACAAAGTGTCGACAATCAAAACAGCTTGGTATTGGCAGAGAAACAGACATAGGGACCAATGGAACAGAATTGAAAACCCAGAAATAAACCCACAAATATATGGACAGATAATCTTTGACAAAGGAGCAAAAAATATACAATGAGGAAAAGAAAACCTCTTCAGTAAATGGTGATGGGAAAATTGGAAAAGCACATGCAAAAGAATGAATCTGGACTATGAACTGTCACCATATACCCAAATTAACTCAAAGTGGATTAAGGACCTCCAAATAAGATCTGAAACTATAAGGTGCCTAGAAGAAGACATTGGCACTAAACTTATAGACCTTGGGCTCAGAGAGCATTTTATGAATTTGACTCCAAAGGCAAGGGAAGTAAAATCAAAAATAAGTGAATGGGACTATATCAAACTAAAAAGCTTCTACACAGCAAAGGACATCATTAATAAAGTAAAAAGGAAACCAACCGAATGGGAGAAAATATTTGCAAATAATGCCTCTGATAAGGGGCTAATGTCTAAAATATATAAAGAACTCATATAGCTCAACAACAAAAAAACAAAAGATCCAATTGAAAAATGAGCTGAAGACCTAAACAGGCACTTCTCTCCCGAAGACATACAGTCAACAGATACATGAAAAAATGCTCAATATCACTAGCAATTAGGGAAATGCAAATTAAAACCACAATTCAATACCATCTCATACCTGTTAGAATGGCTATAATCAACAAGACAAGGAATAACAAGTGCTGGAGAAATTGTGGATGAAAAGGAACCCTCATACACTACTGTTGGGAATGTAAATTGATACAACCACTGTGGAAGGCAGTGTGGAGTTTCCTCAAAAAACTAGGAATGGAATTGCCATATGACCCAGCAATTCCTCTCCTTGGTATCTATCCCCAAAACCTGAAAACCATAATGCGCAAAGATACATGTATCCCAATGTTCATCGCAGCACTCTTTATGGTGGCCAAGTCATGGAATCAACCTAAGTGTCCTTTGATAGATGACGGCATAAAGAAGTTGTGGTATATGTACACAATGGAATACTACTCAGCAATAAGAAAAGATGAAATACAGCAATTTGTGACAACATGGA